>JADRCD010120408.1:0-14219 GCA_019843815.1 Montemys delectorum
AAAAATCGAGCCTACAATTCATTTCTTGGTGCAGCAGAACTATCAACTCTCAGCTTAGCTATGATAGAGGTAAAATCCTTTGGTGATGTGAGGGTCATTGAAGTATAGCCTTATTACAATGAAATCCAATGTCTAAAAATTGTTCTTATTTTGGGCTTGTACCACAGTAAGAGCCAAGATTTTAAATTCCACTAAATACAAAACAAACAAAAAGACTTTTTATGTTTATGTTCATTTAGGAAAATACCAGTAGTGATGTATTATTTTGAAGTATACCGTTAATACGTTTGGAGTTATTTAAAATTTATAGTGAGAAAAATGTATTTTCACTATTGCTGTAGACGAGCATCTACATAAGACTGTTAAATTGATTGTTGTTTTATATCAATCAAGTTTTATAATACTTATTTATATTATTATAATAATTTAAAAATTTTAAGGAATACGACAAAAAAGATATTGTAGGTATTGAAGGGGAGTCTCTGGGAGGAGTGGGGGTACAAAAGGGAAACAAGAATGTGATTTAATTCTATTTACTTAAAATATGTTTTTAAATGTTAACAAATTCAGATAAATTGAAATCATGTAACTTTTCTAATCATAATGCAATAAAAGTTTAAAAAAAAATCCCATTGGGAGAGAAGAAGCCCTTGATCCTGGGAAGGAGCAATGCCCCAGTGTAGAGGAATGGAAGGTGAGGAGTCCAGAGTAGGTAGGTGGGTTGGGGAACACCTTCATAGAAGCATGGGGGGATGGGAGGGGGACACCGGGAAAGGGGATAACATTTGAAATGTAAATAAAGAAACTATCCAATAAAAATATCCCATTGGAAAAGCCTATCAACAGAGAATTTGTCCATAAAATTTTCATTATAGGGGAGAAGAGCCCAGAAGTCTGCCATATGATTGTAACTTGGAGTAAAACAAATGAATCTCCTTGTGGCCATTTTCCATGCCTGTCCAGAGGTTATCTGAATTCAATGTTTTCTCACCACGGGTAGAATAAATAAAACTGAGAAACTGAGCTGATCTTACTTTGATGTTTTTGGTATTAGCAACCTAGGTTGTTTTTCTAGCTTTTCTTATTTTTTTTTTTTTTGCTTCAAGTCTTTCCAAGTTTATAGCTTACACTAGCTTTTATTAACTTTTTATTGTTATTATCAATATATTTTTTCTTTAAAATTCAGTTATATAAAACTACATTAATCACAATAGTCTATTGTCCTGGAACTTGTTTATTTTAGGCTTATACATATAACTCTATGTACATATATATGTATGCCTATACATTTATATGCATTATTTCATTATATTTCCTTACCTCAGTAGTACAATTGGTTGTGTTTACGTTCAAAACTTAAAAATGTTACCGAGGATCTGCCTCCCTGAAGCTGTTTCCGGTGTGTCTTCTTGACCATACATACATACTCAGAAGGCTTCTGAAACTCCCATTGTCGGTCATCTCTGTTCCCTTTGACCTCAAAGGCCTATATTAGTGATCCATGAGGGCAGGAAGAGTCGTAGAGGACGCCCAATGTGGGTCACAGGCACATGCGGGAAATTTGAGAGAACGCCCCTCAAACAGAAGAGGGTAGTGGCAACTTTCCTGGCCAGCCAGACCCGAGGGCTTGTCTGTCTCCTTTCCCTTCTTTGCTATACATTCAGTATGCACCTTTGCATAGGTCTGGAAATGGTTTGTGGAACATATGATCCCGTCATAGGGGCAACTCCCCATATTAGCCGAAGGTTGCTCCACCTCTTTCTGGACCTTGAGCAGGTATAGGCAATGACCTTTTAGCTTCTGACAAAAACTTGGTCATTCAGCAGCTATCTAAAAGTCACTAGGATGGCTGCCTGTTTTTTAATCTGCCGTAAGGGTGGTGCTCATTACACCCCTAAACCCCACAGAATAGCCTTGAGAATATTGGTCATAGGTAGCAACACTTCCTCTCTTTCCTATCATAGGGAACATTTCATCTTATAAGATACCCCCCTCAGATTTGAAAAATGCAAGCCCTATCAAATTTCCTTATTAAAAAACTCACCCAAAAACCACATGGTCCCGCAATGCCATCTGCTTCCCCTCCCCTGCCCCTCACCAGGAGAGCTGTGCTTTGGAGGAGGAAAAGCCTCAGTCAAGGGCAGAGAGGGTGCCTGTGGGTTCTTCGATAGCCTCTCTCTTCCCTATCTGTGGCCTTGCCCAGAGTCTGGAGCCCCCGACTCTAGAGCATTTTCAGTTGATGACCACCCCACAGAGGTTGGATACCCACAAAGGCAGATTACTGATTTAAATAGTTTTTCAACGCCTGAGGCAGCAAGGGGCTCCAGTTGAACACAATTCTGCCAGCTTCGGGCTTAAGAAAGAAGCACCTTGCCCTCTGGCTCACAGGACTCCAGCTCCAGCTCCAGCTCCACAGCAGGGCTGTGTCAGCTTGAAGCTCAGATGCACAAGCAGGGAAGGGGAGGGGCCTGCTGAACAAACAGAACTAACGATGGTGTAACAACTAAGCGAGAGACAAGGGCCTAACACAGTGAACTTTCATTTCTTGGTGAAGATTGCCAAAGACGTAGGCTGACAGAGGCCATATCATGTAGCTGGTTTTGGTACCAGAGTTTTAGGATAAAAGTATGGCTTTGGTGATCCCAGCAGTCTAATATTACCCACCTGTCCTAATATGCCAGTGAAGTAGACAATTACTGGTGAATAGCAAAGAAAGACTAATTGTAGACAAATTAGGAAGCATAGATAAAGGGCTTCAGTTTTCTTAAGTTATAGGGGTTCAATGGTCCCAAGTCTGTCTTTGGAGCACTGACATGGCTTTATATAGAGGACAAACTGGGCAGAAGCAAGCATAGACATAATTAAGTAGGTTTTAGAGTTTGGTTTACTTGTCTTCACTGAGACAGAAACCTGTTTTTCTTGCTGATGCTTGGGAGGCAGTTTCAGTTCCTTTTCATAGAGATGTTTGTTGATTAGTTCTTTTGCTCTGAGAATGCAGGTAGGTAGGGGTAGGTGCCTTCTGGCTAATTGGGACTGGACGTTATAAAAGTTGAGAGCAAATGCGTACAGAAGACAGAAAACGAAGGCACAGATGCTCAGCTCTCTTATCCTGTATTTGGCCACGTTTTGGACCAAAGGAAGAGTCAATGCCTTTTAGCAAAATATTTCTAAGTGCTTGTTTTACCTTTTAGAGAACATGAGAGCTCCCTTCACCTTGGCAAGGGAAGAGAGATGCTACAGAACTGTCTGGACTGTTCCAATATTTTGTCTCAGGTAACAGAAGACCTCTGTGACGGTAATAACATGGGTCCACTGTAAGTAGCCATGAGCTACCCGTCCCCTTATTAAACATTTAATGGGGTATGTCTGGGAAAGCATTTCCAGAAGGCATTAATATTTGAGTTGGACAATTGAGGAAAGCAGACAGTTCTCCTCCAATTGGCTGGGCATCCTTCAGTCTACTGGGGGACTGAAAAGAATAAAAAAAAAATGGAAGGAGGAATGAATTCTGTCTAGTTGCTGGAGCTAGAACTCTGATTTTCTGCCCTTGGCGCTTCTGGGACTTAGTACTCTGATCATGATTGGATTCTGTACAAGCATTTCTTCAGTTCTCAGGCCTATGTGCCTCACATTTCTTTGGATCTATTGCTTGCAACCGGTAGAACGTAGGACTTAACTTCCACAATGGTGTGACTCGATAACTTATATGTCTTGTTAGCTTTTTGTCTCTGTCTCCCTCCATCCCTTTCCCCTTCTCCCTTTAACCATTTTCTCTTACTCCTTTCTGTTTATTGTTCCTATAGCAAATTCTAATACTATGACTTCTGCATACATTTCTGTTACCTAGGTGGCCAGAGCTAATTCCAAGGAAGCATATGAAATGCCCAAAGATGATCACTGTCTCTGACACTTGGAGTGAACTTCCCAGGCTGTTATCCATGAACATGCAGCTCTATAAGACAATGCCAAATTGTTTCTCAAAGTATTTGCACAAATTTATGCCCCCAATACCATATGCAAGAGATAAATTTTGTTTTGTATTGTAACTGAGATATTTCTCCTTGAAAGTCCTGTGTGTGTGCATGCACTTTCATGTGCGATAAGTGGAGACATTCTTTTTCCTATTTTCCTTAGACAGAATAGGAGACTGATTTTTTTGTGAGTGACAATTTTCTGGCGTTTTTGTTTGTGCTCTCCTTCATTTGTATGTGGTAATAACATTTGATTTTTCATTTTTGAGCTGCATTTTCCCATTGTTTAATTCCATCACTCTTCTGGCATATATATTTCTAGAATTGTCACTGATTCTCTTTGATAGCTACTTTAAGTACACCAAAGGATAAAGCCAATTAAACAAGTAGAGGAAAGCCAAAGACAGGAAGTAGAGATGAAGACAGGAAGTGGAGACAAGGTCCTGGTAACACTAAGTTTGATCTTGCTTTAGTTGTGTCTGAAGAAAACTTTCTAGTATTTTCCCAATTTACCTAAACCACTTTGTTGGATGGCTGAGAGTCCTAATCAGGTACTTAGTAACAGGGATAGATAGAATCTATGTCTTTAATCTCTTGGTTGGACATTTACTCCAAATCTTTCTGTGACTCTTGGCTCTGCCTATGACCATCCATAGTTTTTTATTCAATTCTGGTAGTAGAGACTAAGGAAACTCAAGGGTGAAGATTTAAGATCTTGAGAAACCATTTAGAAGGTTATATCAGAGTGTGTCACAGCACAAATTAGTACACTAGACAGTTTTGACATAATTCTCAAATATAAACTTTGTTCTTGAAGGTGATGGTCCATGGGACTATAAAAAAGTTACACATCCATCACTTAACACAGGATGGCGAGACTTTATCTTAGTACTTACCTCAAAGTGACCAAGTTAATTAGACACATAAAACATTTTCTAACATAGGCAGTTTAGAAACTTGAAGTTTTGCTGTTGACCGAAGAGTCTCAGAAGATGCAGGAGTCTGAACACTAAATAAATCCAGATCCTCTCTCATGTCTCAATGATGCCAAGTCAGCGCTGAGGCCAATTAATCAAAACAAGTTTACAATTAAGTCCACAAAGAAGCACTAATTACAATGCCTGTAGGAGGAAAATGTGCTGAAAGTGGGATCTTGCACGTGGGGAGTGAGAGTGGTCCTGTCCTCTGATAAGTGGGTATTAGCCCAGAAGATCAGAATATACAAAGCACAATCCACAAACCACAAGAAACTCAAGAAGAAGGAAGACCAAAGTGGGGATACTACCCTCCTTCTTAAAAGGGGGAACAAAATACCCATGGAAGGAGTTGCAGAGACAAACCATGGAGCAGAGACTAAAGGAAGGACAATCCAGAGACTGCTCCTCCTGAGAATCCTTCTCATATCCAGTCACCAATCCCAGACACTATTGTGGATGCCAGCAAGTGCTGGCTGACAGGAGCCTGATATAGCTGTCTCCTGAGAGGCTCTGACAGTACCCAACTAGTACTTCTGTACTTCTGTACCCAACAGTTAGTACTTCTGTAATAATACAGTAGAGGCTCACAGCCATCCATTGGACTGAGTACAGGGTCCCCAATGAAGGACCTAGAGAAAGGACCCAAGGAGCTGAAGGGTTTGCAGCAGCCCCCTTAGGATGAACAACAATATGAACTAACTAGTACCCTCAGAGCCCCCAGGGACTAAAATCACCAACCAAAGAGCACACATGGTGGGACTCATGGCTCCAGCTGCATATATAGCAAAGGGTGGCCTAGTCCATCATCAATGGGAGGAGAGGCCCTTGGGCCTGTGAAGGCTCTATGCCCAGTGTAGGGGAATGCCAGGTCCAAGAAGTGGGAGAATGTGGGTTGGTGAGCAAGGGGGAGGGGGGAGGGAACAGGTTTTTTTTTTTTTTTTTCTTTTTTCTTTTTTTTGGAGGGGAAACCGGGAAAGGAGATATCATATGACATGTAAATAAAGAAACTATCTAATAAAAAAGAGAGAGAGTGGTCCTGTCCTTCATTGGCCAGGGCTAGTTAGTAGGACGGAAGAAGGAGACTGCATTGGGCACCTTTGCCTTATTACAGCAGAAGTGCTGGTCATCAAGAGGAGGAGTGTTTCATTTTTCTTGGGGAGTTGTGAACAGACATCGACTTATCCACTCAAGGCAATGACTACCATTCCATCCAAGTCTAGTTGGGCAAAGCAATGATCTTATTGGGGATACAAGTGTAACTCCGTGTCACAACTCTGAGCATGGACAAAAATGCCAGCATGGGTGACAGCCCAGGAATACTGCATCAGTGGTGTTCCAGGGAACCTCATGGTGAACCACGCAGCTTCACCAGAGCTGTCTCCTCAGAAACTGTTTATTGTTTATGTAATTTTGGGGGTTGTGATTCCTGTCATTTTCTGAGGTTCTTGAGTCGTGGAAGTTTTTTTTTTTTTATTTTTTTTTTTAAAGATTTCTTTGTTATTATATGTAAGTACACTGTAGCTATCTTCAGACACTCCAGAAGAGGGCGTCAGGTCTTGTTATGGATGATTGTGAGCCACCATGTGGTTGCTGGGATTTGAACTTGGAACCTTTGGAAGAGCAGTCAGTGCTCTTAACTGCTGAGCCACCTCTCCAGACGAGTCTTGGAAGTTGAATACTTTTCCTGAGGCTTGTTAGCTTCCATAGTTTCCTGAGATTTATGATCCTGCTTCTTCCCTCCAGGAGTAAACATTTCAATGTGGAGGAAATAAGTATGCAACGTTAGGGCATTGGATAGAGGTTTCCATCCCCCTTTTACATGCGGGCATCTCATACTGTCCTTTAGGACGAGGTAAACTAGTTTCAGTTAAGTGCGACCTTCTAGAATTTTTCAGTAGTGCATACACGTCATCGTACTTTTTTATTGCTATGATAAAACATCATGAACAAAGCAAATTATAAAAGGAAGCATTTAATTCAGTTTATGGTCTCAGAAAATTAAAGTCTATGGTGGATGGTGATGGTGCCAAGGAACTGGTGTTGGAGAGAAAGAGAGAGAGAGAGAGAGAGAGAGAGAGAGAGAGAGAGAGAGAGAGAATCCTTGTCAAGCAATTCCATCAACTGGGGACTAAGTAATTAAAATATGAGCCTATGGGGGTCACTCATTAAAACCATTACACATGTGTAATAGTTTTACCCTTACTCTTGGCTGAGGGTCAAGCATATATCACAAGGAAGGCTTGTAGACAATCAAGAACAGCTTTCATGTAGACTGCATTATGGTTCTGAATGTTTATCTTAGAGACAGACATTCCCTGCCTTTGAATTTCCACTTCTGTGTACTGAAGCATATCAATCCAACACGACCTACCTTCAGCTTCCAGAATAACCTGGACTTGAAGCAGGAAAACCTTTAACACCTACATTTACTTCTATTGCTGTGTTGTTGATAGGCAATGACATTGAACTATGTGCTATTGTGCACTTTACTTGGACTTGTGTTTTTTTTTTTTAACCATAATTTTAAGACCCATGGCTTCAGCTGCATATGTAGCAGAGGATGGCCTTATCTGGCATCAATGGGAAGGGAGACCCTTGGTCCTGTGAAGGTTTGATGCCCCAGCATAGGGGAATGCTTGGGTGGTGAGGCAAGAGTGGGTGGGTGAGAACCCTCATAGAAGCAGAGAAGCAGGGGAAGGGGGGAGGTGTAGGGAGTTTTTGGAGGGGAAACCAGGAAGGGGGATACCATTTGAAATATAAGTAAATAAAATAATCAATAAAACAAAATTTAAAGAAAGACCTCAGTCTCATTTGGGATCTTATTCTCCTCTGTAGAATTCATTCACTTTCTTCCCATGCCACTGTGTCCCCAAACTTTTGCTTCCATGGCTGAATAAAATTTCTCTGCTCCGTTTATAATGCAACGGATTATTTCCTCAACAGACATAGATGATTTAATTGTGAGACAGTCTGGCTAGAGACTCATGACATAGATATCCTTTTTTCCTTTATGGGAAACTGTATAAAACTTCTCATGTTTTCTATATACTGCTTGGCCAATATGTGCAAGTTCGAGTTAGTGGAATCTAAGGGAAAGTTTTTATCCTCTGATACTCTAGGAAGAGCTTCGTTGTTGACTTGCTCTTGTCTTCACTGCCATTGGATACAAAAGATCTAGTGGAAGTTTGGAGTTCCTGGAGGAAATGGAAACATGCCCCCCCAAAAGATCTAAGTGTCTAAATAACTGTGCAGAAGCCAAACCTCCAATGACCCACAACCAACTGTGGATGTATGAAAGACAGACATGTTGTCTCATACTAGCATGCTGAGGTGATACAGGTGAATTATTTTACACTCATCCGTTCATATAACAGAGATGTACTCATGACTTTCAAAGTATTTGTGTCTGTGTTAATGCGATACAGTTGCAGGAAAAATGTCTACTCCGTTGCTGATCTATAGCTGGTTGATGACAATTGGTCTGAGCAGTTGGCATAAGGAGATAGAAGACACAGGTTTGCATCCTCTAAGGAAGTAGTATCTACACAATTGGATAAAGAATTTTATTTTTTCTGATTCTGGCTGCGGTTGCACACCCTTTAATCCCAGCACTTGGGAGGCAGAGGCAGGAAGATTTCTGTGAGTGTAAGGCCAGCCTACTCTATAGAGTGAGCTTCAGGATAGCCAGGGATACACAGGAAAACCTTGTCTGGAAATAAAAAGAAAGAAGGAAGGAAAACAGAGCATTTTTTTTTCCTGGACGCTGGAGAGATGAATTAGCAGTCAAGAGCAACTGTGACTCTCGTAGACCCAGGTTTGGCAACCAGCACCCACATGGTACTCAGACTGGCCAGGAATTGTAGGGATCAGACGCCCTCTTCTGAGCTTGTGGACACCAGGCAAAATATGCTAACATGTAAAATAAAGAAATCTAAATTTTTTGTAAATGAAAAATTTCCTGAGGTGTCATGAATGTAGAGCAGCATAAGTTAGTAAAGGATTGACCGTTTAGGTGAAGTAAAGGCTTTTGTTTGTTTGTTTGTTTGTTTGTTTATTTATTTTTGGACCTCTATGAAATTACTTAGGGAAAAACATCTATATTATGAGGAAATAATCAAAAGCCTGCTAAGTCTTTGCTAGATGCTAGCTGATATGTCCATTCTTCTGCCAAATTCTCTGCTTATTGTGAAGGTGTTCTCTCTTCACCACAACGATTGAGGCTCCGGATAGTTCAGTTCTTGTCTGAGGACATGAAGGTCCTGAGCAGTGGCCTTGGTGTGGCAACCTGTGTTCCCTAGCTTCATGCTTTTAGGTTTTCATCATTGGATTGTGACTAGAATCCACCAGATAAGCAAATGTGATAAGACACTATCTTGCTCATCACTGATGTGGCAGGCTTCAATACTGGGAGTGAGAGCAAGTGCAGATCCTCCCTTCCCCCTATAAAATACACATGCCATTAGATTTTCATTTACCAGAAGCATTGAGTTTTTAAGATTTTTTTCTTTGCTTTTATGTCAGGGGAACATTAATCTGTACAGTTTTATAATAAAAAAAAAAACCCTGTTGCTTGCAAAAGAAGGTCGGCCTATTCTAGACATTTTAGGGACTTTGATCACTCTAGGATGAAATGTTACCTCAAGAGTTATTGTAGGAGAAGAGAAAGTACAGGAAAAGTAACTTCTCTTCCTCCTACACATCTGTCTTTTCTCTGATATAAGCAGTATTCGTGTTAACAGAGTCTGTTCTTCCATCTCGGTGACCTATGCTGTCTTTCAGTAACCCTCTTCTTCCAAGACTGTCAAGTCGGGACTTAAAAGGATGCTTCCAGAAGAAACTCATCCTCTCCTGAGGGCATTCCCTCATTTTCTCCTCCCTCCCTCCCTCCCTCTCTCCTTCCTTCCCTCCCTCCCTTCCTTCCTTCCCTCCTTCCCTTTCTCCCTCCCTCCTGTCTCCCTCCCCCTCCCTCTCTCCCTCTCTCCTCCCTCTCTCTCTCCTTCCTTCCCTCCTTCCCTCCCTCCCTTTCTCCCTCCCTCCTGTCTCCCTCCCCCTCCCTCCCTCCCTCCCTCTACTACCCCTCTCTTTTTTATATTTTTCCATTTCTAGAATCTAGTAGCTTACATGTTTTATCTGGTACTTGGGATATTTATTATATGTGACTATAGCGCAGAACAATTTTGTCACTTACTTGACCAGTTAAGTATTCTTAACTTCTGTATTCATTCATTCATTCATTCATTCATTTGGTAAGAATTCATTACATTCATAGTGTTTCAGAGATAGAGTGGTCCTGGGAATATGATTTCTGCTTCCACAAAACTAGACCTCAGTGCAACAAGAATTTACATACATAAGAAAACATACATTAGCATACATACTAATAATTTTATAAACTATTGTAAGATTTTTCATCATCAGGTTTTCATTAGTTAATAGTGTACAAGCATAAAATTATTTCTTCTTAATACATTGTCCTTATGTATTACAGATTATCCCTGGAATATGATGGATTAGCATTTTAATTCTTATGAATTAGAAGCCAGACTTTGGATTTTAAGTTTTAATCTTTTCCTGGTCTAGGAATATGAAATCTAGGTCTCTCTTGGTACTGTGAAATCAGTCACAGGACTGGGGTAAGGACTGATAACCTGTACTCCTCAACATGTTAATATCCAGTTCTTAGGCATCTCCTTATAATATTCACTTAGAATATTTCAGTTGATGAATGGTATGCCTCTGCCTCTTTGTTGAACAGATTTCTTTCCAATTGTCTCTGTCCTATTCTTCAGTGCCTTTTCAGGAGGATTCCATGACTCTCTAACCACTATAAGAATTAACAAATTCCAGTTCATGACTATCTAGATATTTATTTCTTTTTTAATTCATTGTTTCCCTTGCTCATGGGCTCCTGGGTGTTGATGAGAAGCTTGGAGTGGCTTGTATTGTCTCTCCTTTTCATGCTTGTTTCTGAACCCAGTCTGTTGCTCTGTCTGTATATGGATAGGAAAATGCTTGGGATTGGAAGGAATTATAGAAAGTGGGTCAAGGCATATTTACTCAATAAGCCTCTGTATGCTTGCTGTCTTTGGCCTTCCCTCCTCATCTTGGTGACCGTGTGCTAAGATTCCTCCCCATATCCAATCTACAAGACCACTCCTTGGGCAGGACATAGCAACATCTCAGCACTAATCAACATTCATAAGGTTTACTCTGTACATGGGAAGTGTGTGTGTGTGTGTGTAAACACACACATATGTGTGTATTTATGTGTGTGTGTGTGTGTGTGTGAGTGTGTGCGTGTGTGTGTGAGAGAGAGAGAGAGTGAGAGAGCTCGCATGTGTGCATGTAAGTGCTGATGGATATGTTAGAGCCTCTGTGAATGAGTCTTTTAACCCATGCACTTGGCTTAGGGTAGGGTTAAATACAACTCTGTGGCTTCCAAATTGCAAATGAATGATTATATGGGGTCGAAGGTTGGTGAGACCTGGTTCTACTCGTTCTGCTAATGGTAAGTCCTGTGCATTGCATTTGAGATCTCACGAAGAATGAGAACGTACTTTGGACCTATTCTTCTTTGCATGAGCCTTAGTTGATGTCTTACTTATCCTGGCTATTGACACAGTGCCACAGATTTGGTGAATTATAATGACAATTGATTTCTTTTAGCTAAGTACTCTGGGCCAATCAACAAACTGAATTTGGGGATTGTTTTTTTTTTTTTTTTTTTTTTTTTTGTCAGAATCTTGAGGTCGTACAGGAGAAGCAAAAACACAAGAGAGATCTAGCCAAACTGTTTATAAGTCAGACTCACCTTTGAGATAACACATTAACCCATGAATTGTCTGAATGACTTCCATTAAGGACAGCAGAATTCTAATAATCTCTTACCTGGTTCCATAAGTTAACATGACATCGTGGGGATTAAGATTCAGCATGAGTCTTAGAAGGGACGAATTATACTCAAACCATAAAGTTGCAAATATCAGAAATCACAAAAGTGCTTTCTCATACACTATTTCAATATGTGCTGTGAAAGAAAACTTAGAATAAGATGAGACTTCATGGGCTGGCGAGATGGTTCAGTGGGTAAGAGCACTGACTGCTCTTCCGAAGGTCCTGAGTTCAGATCCCAGCAACCACATGGTGGCTCACAACCACCCGTAATGAGATCGGACGCCCTCTTCTGGTGCATCTGAAGACAGCTACAGTATATTGCAGGGCCGGAGTAAGTGGGGCCGGAGTAAGTGGGGCCAGAGCAAGTGGGGCCATCCTGAGTTCAGTTCCCACCAGCCACATGATGGCTCACAGGCATCTGTACAGCTACAGTGTACTCATACAAATAGATAAATAAATAAAAATAAATAAATAAATAAATCTTTTTAAAAAAAGATAAGACTTCATAACAAAATAATTGAATTGAAAAGTCTGATTAAGAAGGAGTCTCTAACTTAACTTGTAAATAAATACTTGAAGGATGGGCAAGTGTTTGGGTTAGACATGGTCAAATGAATTCTAGGCATAGAAAGTGATAAAAGAGAGAGCAAGGAGCCTGGGTCTCTAAAAGTGTTATCAGTCCCTGGGAGTTCTGGGGGGTCTGGTTGGTTGATATTGCTGCTCTTCCCATGGAGTTGCAAACCCATTCAACTCCTTCAGTCCCTTCTCTAAGTCCTCTGTTAGGGACCCCGTGCTTAGTCCAATGGTTGGCTACTAATATCTGCCTCCATATTTGTAAGGCTCTGGCAGGGCCTATCAGGAGACAGCCATATCAGGCTCCTTTCAGCATGCACTTCTTGGCACCCACAATAGTGTCTGGGTTTGGTAACAGTATATGGGGATGGTTCCCCAGGTGGGGCAGTCTCTGGGTGGCCACCCTTTAGTCTCCGCTCTACATTTTATCTCCATATTTTCTCTGCCCCAGAACTCCTAGGGACTAAGCCATCAACAAAGGAGTACATGTGGCTCCAGCCACATATGTAGCAGAGGATGGCCTTGTCATGTACCAATGGAAGGAGAGGTCCTTGGTCCTATGAAAGCTATAAATGGTCCAGTGTAGGAGAATCAAGGCAGGGATGTGGGAGTGAGTGGGTGGATGGAGGAACACCCTCATAGAATCAGGGGGAGGGAGGATGTGATAGGGTATTTCTGGGAGAGAGGAAAACTGGGAAATGGGATAACATTTGAAATGTAAATAAAGAAAATATCCTCACAGCCATCCATTGGACTGAGTACAGGGTCTCTAATGAAGGAGCTAGAGAAAGGACCCAAGGAGCTGAAGGGTTTGCAGCCCTTTAGGAGGAACAACAATATGAACTAACTAGTACCCTCAGATCTCCCAGGGACTAAAACTCCAACCAAAGTGTACACATAGTGGGACTCATGGCTCCAGCAGCATGCATATAGCAGAGGATGGCCAAGTCAGTCATCAATGGGAGGAGAGGACCTTGGCCCTGTGAAGGTTCTATGCCCCAGGGTGGGGAATTCGAGGGCCAGTAAGCAGGAGGGGGTGGGATGGTGAGCAGGGGGAGGGGGGAGGAAACAGGGGATTGTTTTAGTTTTTTATTTTATTTTATTTCATTTTATTTGGAGGGGAACCTGGGAAAGGAGATATTGTAAATAAAGAAAACATCTAATAAAAAAAGAGAAAATATCCAATTTAAAAAAATAAAGAAAAAAATGTTATCAGGACTATAGAAATGCAGAGGAAAATATTCCATGGATGGCCTCCTAAGTAAAGCATACATTTGTCTGGAAAAAATTTACAAAGTCTTCATTTACAGCTCTTGGAAATCATATTAAATATATACACTACAGCATACAGATCTTGGAAAAGAACAGAAGTTTCATTTCCTTCTGTCTCACTGCTAGCTCCACGACCCAGCAGCTTTTACTGAGACATTCTGCTAAGGACTGGTGCAGCCAAGTAGCCATGTAGGAGGGGCAGGTTGCTGGTAATGAGACCTTCCAGTCACCTCCCACCCAGCCTTGTGTTGTAGAAGTTCTACTGCTGGCAAGTGTGGCAGAGTTCCCTCTACTTCCTACAGCCCCCATTCTTGGAGAAGAGGTTCTGCACATGGCAGCGGGCTGAGAAGACTAAAGTCTGACTCTACATACTCAAAGTTGTTTGTACTGCAGAAGTCTTACCCTAGGAGAGGTAAGCCAGGAAGCCCAAGGGTTTCCCTACCATGCTGTGCCCACTTACAGGACTGAATGGTGTCACTCTTGGAAGAGCAGTTCTGCCTTAACTGTGAGGCAGCTGCATAAGGATCCTTCT
>JADRCD010120409.1:0-12040 GCA_019843815.1 Montemys delectorum
GAGAGAGAGAGATACTGGACCTTCTGTTGACTTTTGAAACCTCAAAGCCTATCTCCAACAAAAAACCTCTTCCAACAAAGGCACACTTCTAATCCTTCCCAACTGTATTAAGTCTGGTTTCTATTCCTGACCAAGAAGCAAGTTGGACAGGAAAGGGTTTATTCAGCTTACCCTTCACATTGCTGTTCATCACCAAAGGAAGTCAAAAGAGGAACTCACACAGGGCAGAAACTTGGAGGCCTATGCTGATGCAGAGTCCACGGAGGGGTGCTGCTTACTGGCTTGCTTCCCCTGGCTTGCTCAGCTTGCTTCTTATAGGAACCAGGACCACCAGCCCAGGGATGACACCACCCACATGGGCCCACCCTCCTTGATCACTAATTGAGAACATGACTTACAACTGGATCTCATAGTGACATTTCCTGAAGGGAGGCTTTCTCTGTGATAACTCTTTGTGTCAAGTTGACACACAAAATCAGCCAATACACCAACAGGCTGGGAACCAGGCATTCAAATATATAAAAATATGGAGGCCATTCTCATTCAAACCACCACAATGATATTAATGTGTTCTTGAATTTGGTCTGATAGTATTTTTTCCTTTTCTTTATTAAACTAATGAAATTTATTTTAAAATATACAACTCAATATTGACATTTTAAGTCATCAAAATAATTTATAATAGTTAAATGCTTCTTAAATATGCATATATCTTCTGAAGCTAAAAGTAATATGCACTCAACCAGTTTTTAAAATCTATTTGGAACATTAAACATGATAGAAGTAGAAAAAAAATCTCTTATGAAGTCCTCTATCAAAGGAAATTGTGACAAGTTCCTGATTAGACAGAAACCATTCCATCTCCAAGGGAGAATACGCAGGGTAACTGGCTTCATAGAATGAATTAGGTAGTGTTCCTTCTGTTTCTAGTTTGTGGAATAGTTTGAGGAGTATTGGTATTAGGTCTTCTTTGAAGGTCTGATAAAACTCTGCACTAAACCCATCTGGTCCTGGGCTTTTATGGTTTGGAGATTGCTTTAGGGGCTATGGGACTGTTTAGATGGTTTATCTGATCCTGATTTAACTTTGGAACATGGTGTCTGTCTAGAAAATTGTCCATTTCATCCAGATTTTCCACTTGTGTTGAATATAGTCTTTCGTAGTAGGATCTGATGATTTCCTCAGTTTCTGTTGTTATGTTTCCCTTTTCATTTCTGATTTTGTTAATTAGGATACTGTCTCTGTGCCCTCTGGTTAGTCTGGCTAAGGGTTTATCTAGCTTATTGATTTTCTCAAACAACCAGCTCCTGGTTTGTTTGATTCTTTATATAGTTCTTTTTGTTTCTACTAGGTTGATTTCACCCCTGAGTTTGATTATTTCCTGCCATATACTCCTCTTGGGTGTATTTGCTTCTTTTTGTTCTAGAGCTTTCAGGTGTGCTGTTAAGCTGCTAGTATATGCTTTCTCCAGTTTCTTTTTGGAGGCTCTCAGAGCTGAGTTTTCCTCTTAGCATTGCTTTTATTATGTTCCATAAGTTTGGGTATGTTGTGCCTTCATTTTCTTTCTTTTTTTTTTTTTGAGATTTATTTATTATTATATGTAAGCACACTGTAGATTTCTTTAAACACACCAAAAGAGGGCATCAGATGTCATTATGGATGGTTGTGAGCCACCATGTGGTTGCTGGGATTTGAACTCAGGACCTTGATAAGAGCAGCCAGTGCTCTTACCCGCTGAGCCATCTCTCCAGCCCACCTTCATTTTCATTAAATTCTAAAAAGTCTACTGGGCGGTGGTGGTGCACGCCTTTAATCTCAGCACTTGGGTGGCAGAGGCAGGCAGATTTCTGAGTTCGAGGCCAGCCTGTTCTACAGAGTGAGTTCCAGGACAGCCAGGGATACACAGAGAAACCCTGTCTCGAAAAACCAAAAAAAAAAGTCTTTAATTTCTTTCTTTCTTCACCAAGTTATCATCGAGTAGAGCATTGTTTAGCTTCCATGTGTATGTGGATTTTCTGTTGCTTTTGTTGCTATTGAAGCCTTAGTCTGTGGTGATCTGATAGGATGCATGGGATTATTTCAATCTTCTTGTATCTGTTGAGGCCTGTTTTGTGACCAGTTATATGGTCAGTTTTGGAAAAGGTACCATGAAGTGCTGAGAAGAAGATATATTCTTTTGTTTCAGGATGAAATGTTCTCTACATATCTATTAAATCCATTTGGTCCATAATTTCTGTTAGTTTCACTGTATCTCTGTTTAGTTTGTGTTTCCATGATCTGTCCATTGCTGAGAGTGGGGTGTTGAAGTCTCCCACTATTATCGTGTGAGGTACAATGTGTGTTTTGAGCTTTAGTAAAGTTTCTTTTATGAATGTGGGTGCCCTTGCATTTGGAGCATAGATGTTCAGAATTGAAAGGTTTTCTTGATAGATTTTTTCCTTTGATGAGTATGAAGTGTCCTTCCTTATCCTTTTTTATAACTTATGGCTGAAAGTTGATTTTATTTGATATTAGAATGGTTACTCCAGCCTGTTTCTTGGGACCAATTGCTTGGAAAATTGTTTTCCAGCCCTTCACTCTGAGGTAGTGTCTGTCTTTGACACTGAGGAGCGTTTCCTGTATGCAGCAAAATGCTGAGTCCTGTTTACATATCCAGTCTGTTATTCTATATCTTTTTATTGGGGAATTGAATCCATTGATGTTAAGAGATATTAAGGAATAGTGATTGTTGCTTCCTGTTATTTTTGATGTTATTTTTATGTTTGTGTGGCTATCTTCTATTAGACTTGTTAAAAGATTACTTTCTTGCTTTTTCTAGGGTGTAGACTCCCTCCTTGTGTTGGAGTTTTCTATCTATTATCCTTTGCAGGGATGGATTTTGTAGAGAGATATTGTGTAAATTTGGTTTTCTCATGGAATATCTTGGTTGCTCCGTCTATGGTAATTGAGAGTTTTGCTGGATATAGTAGTCTGGGATGATTTTTGTCTGTATAACATCTGCCCAGGATCTTCTAGCTTTCATAGGCTCTGGGGAGAAGTCTGGTGTAATTCTGATAGTTCTTTCTTTATATGTTACTTGACCTTTTCCCTTACTGCTTTTAATATTCTTTCTTTGTTTTGTGCATTTGATGTTTTGACTATTATGTGATGAGAGGAATTTCTTCTATGGTTCAATCTACTTGGAGTTCTGTAGTCCTCTTGTATGTTTACAGGTATCTCTTTCTTTAGGTTAGGAAATTTTTCTTCTATAATTTTGTTGTTTACTGGCCCATTAAGTTGTGGATCTTCACTCTTTTCTATACCTATTATTTTTAGGTTTGGTCTTCTCATTGTGTTCTCTATTTCCTGTATACTTTGGGTTAGAAGCTTATTGCATTTTGCATTTTCTTTGACTGTTGTGTTAATGTTTTCTAAAGTATCTTCTGCATCTGAGATTCCCTCTTCTATATCTTGTAATCTGTTGGTGATGCTTGCATCTATGACTTCTAATCTCTTTCCTAGATTTTGTATCTTCAGGGTTGTCTCCCTTCGTGATTTCTTTATTATTTCTACTTCCATTTTTAGATCCTGGAAGGTTTTGTTCAATTCCTTCACCTGTTTGGTAGTGTTTTCCTATAATTCTTTAAGGGATTTTTGTGTTTCCTCTTTAAGGGCTTCTAGCTGTTTACCTGTGTTCTCCTGCATTTCTTTAAAGAAGTTATTTATGTCCTTCTTAAAGTCATCTATCATCATCATGAGATGTGATTTTAAATCAGAGTCTTGCTTTTCTGGTGTGTTGGAGTATCCAGGGCTCACTGTGGTGGTAGATCTGGGTTCTGATGATGCCAAGTAGCCTTGATTTCTGTTGCTTGTGTTCTTACCCTTGCCTCTTAACATCTAGTTATCTCTGGTGTTAGCTGGTCTTGCTGTCTCTGACTGGGGCTTGTCCCTCCTGCAAGCCTGTATCAGTACTCCTGGGAGACTAGTTCTCTCCAGGAGGAATTTGGGTATTTGAGAGCTGTCCCACAGAGTCAGCTCTGGGGCACAGACAGAAACCAGAAGGATCCTGTCCTGGGCTGTTCCTTGGTTCCTATATCCTGATGGCTCTGGGCCAGTCCCTCTTGGGCCAGGAATTTGAGCAGAAATCGTGTTCTTACATGTGCTCACAGGTGTGTCAGCATTCTTGGGAGAACAGCTCTCTCCTGACAATACTTGGGTATGGATCACTGTGGCACAGGCAGTCTGATAGTATTTTTTTAATTAGGTGTTTTCTTTATTTACATGTCATACAATATCTCCTTTCCCAGGTTCCCCTCAAAAAGAAAAAAGAAAAAAAAGAAAAGAAAAAGTAAATAAAAAACAAAAACAAACCACTGTTCCGTCCCCTCTCCCATTGCTCACCACCCTACCCACTTCTGCTTACTGGCTCTGGCATTCCCCTACACTGGGGCATAGAACCTTTACAGGGCCAAGGGCCTCTCCTCCCATTGATGACTGACTTGGCTATCCTCTGCTATACATATGCTGCTGGAGCCATGAGTCCCACCATGTGTACTCTTTGGTTGGTGGTTTAGTCCCTGGGAGCTCTGAGGGTACTAGGTAGTTCATATTGTTGTTCATCCTAAGGGGCTGCAAGCCTTTCAGCTCCTTGAGTCCTTTCTCTGGCTCCTTCATTGGGGAACCTGTACTCAGTCCAATGGATGACTGTGAGCCTCTACTTCTATATTAGTCAGGTACTGTCAGAGCCTCTCAGGAGACATATATCAGGCTCCTGTCAGCCAGCACTTGCTGGCATTCACAATTGTGTCTGGATTTAATGATTGAATATGAGAAGGATTTCCAGGTGGAGCAGTCTCTGGATTGTCCTTCTTTCAGTCTCTGCTCCATAGTTAGACTTTACAACTCCTTCCATGGGTATTTTGTTCCCCCTTTTAAGAAGGAATGAAATGTCCACATTTTGATCTTCTTTCTTCTTGAGTTTCTTGTGGTTTCTGGGTTGTTCTTCCTGTATTCTGAACTTCTGGACTAATAACCACTTATCAGAGAGTGCATACCATATGTGTTCTTTTGTGATTGGGTTATCTCACTCAGTATTATATTCTCCAGATCCATCCATTTCCTTAAGAATTTCATGAATTCATTGTTTTTAATAGCTGAGGAGTACTCCATTGTGTAGATGTACCACAATTCCTGTATCCATTCCTCTGTTGAGGGACATCTCGGTTGTTTCCAGTTTCTAGCTATTATAAATAAGGCTGCTATGAACATGGTGAAGCACGTATTCTTATGACATGTTGGAGCATCTTTTGGGTATATGCCCAGGAGTGGTATAGCTGGGTCCTCTGGTAGAATTATGTCCAATTTCCGGAGGAACTGCCACACTGATTTCCAGAGTGGTTGTACCAGCTTGCAATCCCACCAGCAATGAACGAGTGTTCCTCTTTCTCCACAACCTCTACAGCGTCTGCTGTCACCTGAGTTTTTTATCCTAGCCAATCTGACTGGTGTGAGGTAGAATCTCAGAGTTGTTTTGATTTGCATTTCCCTGATGACTAAGGATGTTGAACATTTCTTTAGGTGCTTCTCAGCCATTCAGTATTCCTCAGTTGAGAATTCTTTGTTTAGCTCTGTACCCCATTTTTAATAGGGTTACTTGGTTCTCTGGAGTGTAACTTCTTGAGTTCTTTGTATATATTGGATATTAGCCCTCTATCAGATACAGGATTGGTAAAGATCTTTTCCCAATTTGTTGGTTGCCGTTTTGTCCTATTGACAGTGTCTTTTGCCTTACAGAAGCTTTGCAACTTTATGAGATCCCATTTGTCAATTTTTGATCTTAGAGCATAAGCTATTGGCGTCCTCTTCAGGAAATATTCCCCTGTGCCTATTTGCTGGAGGCTCTTCCCCACTTTCTTTTCTATTAGTTTCAATGTATCTGGTTTTATGTGGAAGTCCTTGATCCACTAAGACTTGAGCTTTGTACAAGGAGATAGGAATGGATCAATTTACCTTCTTCTACATGCTAACTGCCAGTTGAGCCAGCACCATTTATTGAAAATGCTGACTTTTTTCCACTGGATGGTTTAACTCCTTTGTCAAAGATCAAGTGGCCATAGGTTTGTGGGTTCATTTCTGGGTCTTCAATTCTATTCCATTGGTCTACCTGCCTGTCACTGTACCAATACCATGCAGTTTTTATCACAATTGCTCTGTAGTACAGCTTAAGGTCTGGGATTGTGATTCCACCAGAGGTTCCTTTATTGTTGAGAATAGTTTTGGCTATCCTGGGTTATTTGTTATCCCAGATAAATTCACAAATTGCTCTTTCTAAGTCTGTGAAGAATTGAGTTGGAATTTTGATGGGGAGTGCATTGAATCTGTAGATTGCTTTTGGCAAGATGGCCATTTTTACTATATTAATCCTGCCAATCCACGAACATGGGAGATCTTTCAATATTCTGAGATCTTCTTCAATTTCCTTCTTCAGAGACTTGATGTTTTTGTCAAACAGATCTTTTACTTGCTTAGTTAGAGTTACACCGAGGTATTTTATATTATTTGTGACTATCATGAAAGGTGTTGTTTCCCTAATTTCTTTCTAAGCCTGTTTATCCTTTGTGTAGAGGAAGGCCTCTGATTTGCTTGAGTTAATTTTATATCCAGCTACTTTGCTGAATTGTTTATCAGGTTTAGGAGCTCTCTGGTGGAATTTTTGGGGTCACTTAAGTATACTATCATATCATCAGCAAATAGTGATAATTTGACTTCTTTCTTTCCAATTTGTATCCCTTTGGTCTCCTTTTGTTCTATAATTGCTCTGGCTAGGACTTCAAGTACAATATTAAATAGGTAGGGAGAGAGTGGGCAGCCTTGTCTAGTTCCTGATTTTAGTGGGATTGCTTCAAGTTTCTCTCCATTTAGTTTGATGTTGGCTACTGGTTTGCTGTATATTGCTTTTACCATGTTTAAGTATGGGCCTTGAATTCCTGATCTTTCCAAGACTTTTATCATGAAGGGATGTTGGATTTTGTCAAATGCTTTCTCAGCATCTAGTGAGATGATCATATGTTTTTTTTTTCTTTGAGTTTGTTTATGTAGTGAATTATGTTGATGGATTTTCTTATATTGAACCATCCCTGCATTCCTGGGATGAAGCCTACTTGATCATAATGGATGATTGTTTTGATGTGTTCTTGGATTCAATTTGCAAGAATTTTATTGAGTATTTTTGCATCAGTATTCATAAGGGAAATTGGTCTGAAGTTTTCTTTCTTTGTTAGGTCTTTGTATGGTTTAGGTCTAAGAGTAATTGTGGCTTCATAGAACAAATTGGGTAGAATACCTTCTGTTTCTAGTTTGTGGAATAGTTTGAGGAGTATTGGTATTAGGTCTTCTTTGAAGGTCTGATAAAACTCTGCACTAGATCCATCTGGTCCTGGGCTTTTTTTGGTTGGGAGACTATTAATGACTGTTTCTATTTCATCAGCAGATACTGTTTAGATCGTTTATCTGATCTTGATTTAACTTTGGTATCTAGTATCTGTCTAGAAAATTGTCCATTTCATCCAGGTTTTCCAGTTTTGTTTAGTATAGGCTTTTGTAGTAGGATCTCATGATTTTTTGGATTTCCTCAGTGTCTGTTGTTATGTCTCCCTTTTCATTTCTGATCTTGTTAATTAGGATAATGTCTCTGTGCCCTCTATTTAGTCTGGCTAGGGGTTTATCTATTTTGTTGATTTTCTCAAAGAACCAGTTCCTGGTTTGGTTGATTCTTTGTATAGTTCTTTTTGTTTCTATTTGGTTGATTTCAGCCCTGAGTTTGATTATTTCCTGCCTTCGACTCCTCTTGGGTTAATTTGCTTCTTTTTGTTCTAGAGCTTTCAGATGTGCTGTCAAATTGCTGGTGTATGCTCTCTCCAGTTTCGTTTTAGAGGCACTTAAAGCTATTAGTTTCCCTCTTAAGACTGCTTTCATTGTGTCCCATAAGTTTGGGTATGTTGTGGCTTCGTTTTCATTAAACTCTAGAAAGTCTTCAATTTCTTTCTTTATTTCTTCCTTAACCAAGTTATTGAGTAGAGTGTTGTTAAGCTTCTACGTATATGTGGGCATTCTATTGTTTATGTTGTTATTGAGGAGCAGCCTTAGTCCATGGTGATCTGATAGGATGCAAGGAATTATTTCAGTGTTCTTGTATCTTTGAGGCCTGATTTGTGACCAATTATATGGTCAATTTTGGAGAAAGTCCCATGAGATGCTGAGAAGAAGGTTTTTGTTTTAGGATAAAAAGTTCTATAGATATCTTTTATATCCATCTGTTTCATAACTTCTGTTATTCTCACTGTGTCTTTCTTTAGTTTCTATTTCCATGATCTGTCCATTGCAGAGAATGGGGTGTGAAATCTCCCATTATTATTGAGTGCGGGGCAATGTGTGCTTTGAGCTTTAGTAAAGTTTCTTTTATGAATGTAGATGCCCTTGCATTTGGAGCATAGAGGTTCAGAATTGACAGTTCATCTTGGTAGATCTTACCTTTGATGAGTATGAAGTGTCCCTCCTTATCTTTTTTGATCACTTTAGGGTGAAAATCGATTTTATTCAATATTAGAATGGCTACTCCTGCTTTTTTATTGGGACCATTGGCTTGGAAAATTGTTTTCCAGCCTTTTATTCTGAGGTAGTGTGTGCAACAAAATGTTGGGTCCTATTTATGTACCCAGTCTGATAGTCTATGTCTTTTTATTGGGTAATTGAGTCCATTGATATTAATAGATATTAAGGAAAGGTAATTGCTGCTTCCTGTTATTTTTGTTGTTAGAGTTAGAATTCTGTTCATGTGGCTATCTTCTTTTAGTTTTGTTGGAAGATTACTTTCTTGCTTTTTCTATGATGTAGTTTCCCTCCTTGTGTTGAAGTTTTCCATTTATTACCCTTTTAAAGGCTGGATTTGTGGAAATATATTGTGTAAATTTGGTTTTGTCATGGAATACTTTGGTTTCTCCATCTATGGTAATTGAGAGTTTTGCTGGGTAAAGTAGCCTGGGCTGGCATTTGTGTTCTCTTAAGGTCTGTCTGACATCAACCCAGGATCTTCTGGATTTCATAGTCTCTGGCAAGAAGTCTGGTGTAATTCTTATAGGCCTGCCTTTATATGTTACTTGACCTTTTTCCCTTACTGCTTTTAATATTCTTTCTTTGTTTTGTATATTTGGCGTTTTGACTATTATGTGGCTGGAGGAATTTCTTTTCTGGTCCAGTCTATTTGGAGTTCTATAGGCTTCTTGTATGTTCATGGGCATCTCTTTCTTTAGGTTAGGGAAGTTTTCTTCTATAATTTTGTTGAAGATATTTACTGGCCCTTTAAATTGGAGGTCTTCACTCTTTTCTATACCTATTATCCTTAGGTTTGGTCTTCTCATTGCATCCTGGATTTCCTGGATGTTTTTGGTTAGGAGCTTTTTGCATTTTGTGTTTTCTTTGACTGTTGTGTCAATATTTTCTATGGTATCTTCTCCACCTGAGATTCTCTCTTCTCTTGTATTCTGTTGGTGATGCTTGCATCTATGGCTCCTCATTTCTTTCCTAGGATTTCTAGCTCCAGAATTGTTTCTCTTTGTGATTTCTTAACTGTTTCTACTTCCATTTTTAGGTCCTGGATGGTTTTGTTCAATTCCTTCACCTGTTTGGTTGTGCTTTCCTGTAATTCTTTAAGGGATTTTTGTGTTTCCTCTTTAAGGGCTTCTACTTGTTTACTCATGTTCTCCTGCAATTCTTTAAAGGATTTTTGTGTTTTCTCTTTAATTAAGGGCTTGAACCTGTTTACTTGTGTTCTCTTGTATTTCTTTAAGGGAGTTATTCATGTCCTTCTTAAATTCCTCTATCACTATCATGAGATATGATTTTAGATCCAAATCTTGCTTTTCTGGTGTTTTGGGACTTGCTATGGTGGGAGTAGTAGGTTCTGATGAAGCCAAGTAGTCTTGGTTTCTGTTGGTAAGATTCTTACATTTGCCTTCTGCCATCTATTGATCTCTGGTGTTAGATGTTCTTGCTGTCTCTGGCTGGAGCTTGTTCCTCCTGTGGGTCTGTAAGCCTGTGTCAGCACTTCTGGGAAATCAGCTCTCCTCTGGTAAGACCCAGTGTGCAGAGGGCTGGATTTGCTGTCCCTTCTGAGTCCCTGGGTTGGATCACTCCCTGAAGTCAAGCTTTCCACTTGCAAGGGAAGGGGCAGAGAGGGCAGTGGATCTGCAGTCCCTCCTAGGTGTAGAGGGAGGTAGAAAGGATCCTGCGCTGGCTACCCTGCCATTTCTGAGGCCTGTGTCTCCTGGCTGGACCCACCTTAGAAAGTCACTGGAGAGAAAATGGAGATCTCACCTGAGTCCCTGGATTGGAGCACTCCCTAGAGGCAGGCTCTCTGCTTGCGGGGAAGGGGCAGAGAGGGCTATGGATCTGCTGTCCCTCCTAGGTGTAGATGGAGGTAGAAAGAGTCTAATAGTATTTTATTGAAAGGTTTTCTATGTTCATTTAGGAACTTTGTCTCTCTGTCTCTGTGTCTCTGTGTGTGTGTGTGTGTGTGTTTGTGTGTGTGTGTGTGTGTGTGTGTGTGTGTGTGTGTGTGTGTTCATGCCTTCATATGATGTAGGTATTATTTTGGTTTCAGTGTGAAACCCTCACAGGTTCATATGTTTGAACACTTGTAACCTAGTGGGGCTTTGTTATAGAATGGGGGCCACTGGAAAGCAAGCCTTGAAAATTATAGACTTGACCTACACTATCTCAAGTTCTCTCTGCTTTCTAGCATAGCAAGATGTTAAGAATTTACCTACAAGATCTGTCATGCTTTTTCCACCACAAGGGACAATCCCCTCTGAAACTGAAACTGAGCTAAGCTTCCACTGAGTTATCTTTATCAGATTCTGTGGCACAGCAATGTGAAAGGTAACCAACTTGGACATCAGGATAATATTGGCTTTGTAGAATGAGGCTGATGTTCTCCCTCTCCATGGAATGGTATAATGTAAGGAGTTCTGATGTTAATCCTTTAAAGGCCTACCAAGATCTGGGATTCCTTTGTCAGGCTGTCTCATCCATACTGTTCATTCTACATCTGCCAGGTTGTTTCTGGCCACTTGATTTAATTTGGTCAGGTCATGTGTTTCTGGGATTGTATCCATGTCTGCTAAAGTAGTCCCTAATGATCCTCTGAATTGGTGTCGGTTATAGTGTTCCCCTGCCCCCACTTCATCTCTAACTTTTGAATTGTTTCTTCTCTCCTTCTTTTGGTTAGTTTTGCTAAGAGTTGCAGGTGTCTCTGCAACCTTCATAGCAATTGAGTAATGAGCCATGGAAGGCAAGGAGGCAGTTCAGCTCAACAGGACTCAATATCTGGCCTTCATTCAAACTTCAGGAATCTGACTCCTACATAGTTTCTTTTTAGGGTTATTAAAGCACAGCACAATCTTTTAAAAAAAAAAAAAACAACTTTTTTTTTGTGATGATCAACTAAATTCCACATGTACAATAAAGCTTACCTAAATCTCTTTGAGGAACAAAGTAAGCAAAATCCAAATCAAATTTGACTACATTGAAGCTCTTTGTTAAAGTACCTCCACATCTTCCATAAAGACAGGGTCTATAGATAACTAACAAATGCAAGCTGATGAGATGGGTCTGGAGAAGGGCCTGGTGGCAGAAAGTTCCCTGCCACCCAGATTGTGCAAAGGTAGAAAGCATATCTACCCCAGACCGCTGGGCTGACAACAAGGTTTTCCATGCTTTCCCCTGAAGGAACAACACTTGAGTGTTTAACATTCTGGGTGTCCCCTTCAAAGAGTTTGTAATACTGTGCGTCTTTTCAGAAAACCAGCTCACCAATGCACAGCATCTTTCCGTTGTCTTTAAGTCCCCTTGTCACTTCTTTCTCCCCATCAATTCCATCTCATCTAGTAGTTTACTCTTGTTCTCTAAGAGCTTGAGATACATCGTTGAGTTTTTTTATTTGAGTTATTTCTCTTTCTGATGGTAGCAATGGTGGTTGAGGAGGAGGAGGAGGAAGAGGAGGAGG
>JADRCD010120411.1:0-19833 GCA_019843815.1 Montemys delectorum
ATAGAGGGCTAATATCCAATATATACAAAGAACTCAAGAAGTTAGACTCCAGAGAACTAAATAATCCTATTAAAAATGGGGTACAGAGCTAAACAAAGAATTCTCAATTGATGAATATCGAATGGCTGAGAAGCACCTAAAGAATGTTGAACATCCTTAGTCATCAGGGAAATGCAAATCAAAACAACCCTGAGATTCCACCTCACACCAGTCAGATTGGCTAAGATAAAAAAACTCAGGTGACAGCAGATGCTGGAGAGGTTGTGGAGAAAGAGGAACACTCCTTCATTGCTGCTGGAATTGCAAGCTGGTACAATCACTCTGGAAATCAGTTTGGCAGTTCCTTCAGAAATTGGACATAGTACTACTAGAGGACTCAGCTATACCACTCCTGGGCATATACCCAGAAGATGCTCCAACATGTAATAAGGACACATGCTCCACCATGTTCATAGCAGCCTTATTTATAATAGCCAGAAACTGGAAACAACCCAGATGTCCCTCAACAAAGGAATGGATACAGAAAGTGTGGTACATCTACACAATGGAGTACTATTCAGCTATTAAAAACAATGAATTTTAGGGAAATGGATGGGTCTTGAGAATATCATCCTGAGTGAGGTAAACCAGTCACAAAAGAACACACATGGTATGCACTCTCTGATAAGTGGATATTAACCCAGAAGATAGGAATACACAAAATACAATCCACAAACCACAAGAAACCGAAGAAGGAAGACCAAAATGTGGATACTTCATTTCTTCTTAAAAGGGGGAAGAAACCCGTGGAATGAACTGCGGAGACTAACTATGGAGCTGAGACTGAAGGAAGGACAATCTAGCCTGATATAGCTATCTCCTGAGAGGCTCTGACAGTACCTGACTAATACAGAAGTAGAAGCTCACAGCCATCCATTGGACTGAGTACAAGGCCCCCAGTGAAGGACTTAGAGAAAGGATCTATGGAGCTGAAGGATTTGCAGCCCCTTAGGACGAACAACAATATGAACTACTAGATCTCCCAGGGACTAAACCATCAGCCAAAGAGCACACATGGTGGGACTCATGGCTTCAGCAGCATATGTATAGCAGAGAATGGCCTTGTTAGTCATCAATGGGAGGAGAGGTCCTTGGTCCTGTGAAGGTTTATGCCTCTGTGTAGGGGAATGCCAGGGCCAGGAAGTGGGAGAGGGTGGGATATTGAGCAGGGGTAGGGGGAAGGAAATGGGGTTAGTTTTTTGTTTTTGTTTTTGTTTTTGTTTTTGATATCATTCCAGAGGGGTAACTAGGAGAGGAGATATCATTTGAAATGTAAATAAAGAAAATATGTAATAAAAAAGACATTTATGATTAAAAAAAAAAGAAGAAGCCTAGAACACCGAACTTGGATCGCTCCATACCTAAACCCTCACTGATTCAAGGCCTTAACAATTAGATGAGACAGCACCCTCCCTAATGCAAGATCTAGATGAGACACATGCTATCCCTTTTGGATAATCCACTCTGTGGGTTAGTGTGTGCTTCTTGCATTAAAAAAGCAGGAGATTCACAGTTCTACATGTCACTATGTGAAATTAATAGACAAACTACAACTAAGGTCCAATATAGTAATTTATCATAAAAAGTTCACTTTAAAAAAAGTCTTTGAGCCTTTCGGTTGGGATTCACAGATATGAATTCCACATCTATATCTCCTGTCCAGCTTCAACTTTATGTCTAGTAGGGTGTAACTTCTTCTGTATAATTGTTCCGGCCATCTCTGTACTTCTCTAGTCAAGCTTAATTACCCTGATGTAGGCAACTTTCCTCTTCCCATTCTCATATTGTGTTTATCTTATTCACCCTAAACCCCATTGTTGCTCTGAGAACTCAATTAATTTAATCTTATCCTTTAGATCAAGAGGGTCTTCAATGTCACGTTCTAAAAACCCCAAATACTTATTAAACTGATGTAAGTGAGTAATCTAATATTAGACTATGTGCTTCCTCAGTTACCACATTAATTTTTAATAATGATTAATATCTTTGTGGTTTAAAGATTACCCTTAGGCATGATTCATCTGGAGAAAAGACTAAGCAACTTGGGAACAGCTTGTAAGGATACACACGAATCCCCTTGTAGAAGCCAATGTGATGAAGCTGGGCTAATAAAATACAGAACGGAAACATAAACCTGCCAGTTTGAAGGGAATTTGTACTTGGAGGTTGGATTGTTAATAGATAGCCTATTTTTAAACTGAGCAGGGGAGGCAAAAGAAAATTTTTACAAGAGAAGACTCAATCTACAGAAGAGAGTAGACCTGTGGAGAAGTGAAGAAGTAGTAGGCCATGACTTTGGAAAAATAAACAAACTTGCTCTAGCAGTTCAAATGGTTACTCATAAATTCTGTATATAATTGTCACAGAGAGACAGACAAAAGGCCTGTAAACAGTGCACATAAACCATCAGTTCAGGGGTCAGATCAGATGCAATCATTGAGAGGCAGGGTGACAAATCAATCTAGAGCAGTGGTTTTTACCCTTCCTAATGCGGAGTCCCTTTGATACAGTTCTTTCAAAGCAAATGACAGCCCATGATGACCTATTAGTAGTCAATAGTTTTCTTTCTTTTGTGCTGGAGTTAGAAAAAAAATACATAGATATTAGCTTAATATTGGATATTTTAGGTTACTTGTCACTGTAATTTGGTTTCACTGTTTTACTTTTTAAAGAAAAACATAGTTAGGAAAATGTGGATGGAAAAATTGCTAAGTAGATCATGGAGGGAGGAAGCCCTAGTCAGTTCCTCGTGTTGCCACGTCCCCAGTCATAACATCATTTCATCTTGACTTCATAAATGTAAGTTTGCTACTGTTATGAATCATACTGTAAATATCTGATATGTAGGATATCTGCTATGTGACCCCCAAAGGGGTCACAACCTCCAGGTTGAGAACTACTGATCTAGAGAGGGTATGTCAGAACAAATTTTACCCTTGACCTTTTCTACTCTCGGCTTTTTCTTTGCACAGTTACACCTTATTTCATTCAGACACTAGAGTGGGGCAATTTTATCTTTACATTTTTTTACAATGATTTTTAAAACTGTTTAGATTTTATGCCACAGAATGGCTGCACCCTTGAGAACACCTGCTCTTGCTGTTAACCGATTATTAAGCAAGAGCAAATGTCATGAAGTCAGTTACAATAAAGTGTAAATACAAAAGTTTATGGCAGGGTGTGTAAAGCAAAAAAAAAAAAATGAAATTAATCACCCAGGTGAAGTGATGGCAGATCCAAAGGTCGCTGTTTTATTCCCTCAAATACTGTATTAGATGCCTTGATCACAAGCTGTGCTCATGTTTCAAGATCGTAAGCTTCTTGAGATCAATTTTCACTATGTTTTGTGAAATAATTGCATATTGCCTAAAATGTGTTTGCTAATATGATGAACCTTTCTACATGAAGAATCTTGATTTTATTCATTTTTGAAATGATATTTGTGCATGGTGAGAAATATATATGTATATATATGTATACATATATATATGTATATATGTATACATATATATATATATATATAATTTATTTTACATGTAGGTATCTAGCATTCTCAGTACTACTTGTTGAAGAGGTTGTCTTTTCTACAATATATCTTTTGTTTGCTTGTTTTATGTGAGAGTAAATGTGCATCAATGAATGCCCACAGAAGGTCACATGTTGGTGTGGAGAATCTCTATCAGTCTCTTCCTTCCCCTTAGTTTTTTAAGGCACGATTTCTCACTAAACTTGGAGCTCAATAATTGGCTGCAATGGCTCACCAGAAATCTTCATTTTGCCGGTTCTAGGATTATATATGTATGCCACTATCCCTGGCTTCTTTCCTGGGTGTTTGGAATTTAAATACATGTCTTCATGTTTGCATGGGAATTGCTTTATAAAATAAGCCACATTCCCAGTATCCAGTGTATCTTTGCTGAAAAATCACTTTGTTTCTGAGTCCTTTGTTTTCCTACCAGTGCAAAACATTTTTTGATACTGTGGTCTGTAGCATAATTTGAGGTCCTCCAGAATTGCTTTCTGTTAGGTTACTTAAGTCACTGGCCTTCTGTGCGGATTTGAGAATTGTTTCTATAGTTTAGTGGAGAATTTAATCAAAATTTTAGTGTGGATTTTATTGGATCTATAGGTGACTTTGGACAATATAAGAATCTCCATCCACCCAGTATTGTCTGCGTGAGGACCATATGTCCTGACCCTGTCTGCTACTTCTCTCTAGGTGTGGAACTCAGATGTCCATTGCTAACTTTACCCACTCTCACTACCTGCCTGAGGACCATCTGTCCCATACCTACCAGCTTCCCCCATCTCATTCCAGACTCTTCACTGTCCTGCATCCAGCTTGAGGATTAAGTGTTCTGTGCCTGCCTGCCTGCCTCTCCTTTTGCCATTCATTATTTTCCAAGATTCCTACTTCAGCTCCCCTATTCCCTACTGGCTCCCAAGGATCACGTGTCCCATCTGCCTGCCAGTCTCTTCCCTTCAGATAGAATTTCAGATTCCTGTCATTACTCAGCCCACTTGCACTGCTTGCAGGTGGATCCTGCCTACAGCATCCAGACTCCTGAGTACTGACTGTGAGAATCTTCTTAGTCAACTGAAAGTCTGCTCTGAGATCAACAAATTCACCCAGTTCTAGCTGAACGGGGACCACTTCAGATGCCCCTTCAAATATCTACAATTTACTTTGAGTAGACCAGTATTGATCTGGTCTAAGAGCTGACCAGTTGGTGTAACAGAAGACAGAGATCCAAACATCTACTCAACACAAGAAAGAACAGGTATCTACACCAAGAAATCCAACACAGGACCTGATACTCTGAATCTAATAAAGCAGAAAGTAGAGAATATGTTTGACCATTTTGCTTAGGAAATAAGTTTCTGAATAGTTTCTGTTCAAGAAAGGATACCACTATTCAAGTGAAGATGCAGCTGGTCTAATATTTTTTTTACAAGCTATATATCTAACAGAGGCTTAATATCTAGAAAACACAAAGAGCACAAAAATTTAAACAAGAAAACAAAATAATACATTTAAAAATGGGACAGAAAACTAAGCAGAGCATCCTCAAAGACGAAATATTAATGGCTGAGAAAAACATTCAATATATTTAATCATGATGAAAATGCAAATTAAAATTATGTTGAAATTTCATCTTACCCCAGTAGGAATGGATAAGACCAGAAAACCATTGAGTACACATGCTGTGTGAGTGTGGGGCAAGGGAAGCCATTATTTATAGCTGGTAGAAGTACAAACTGGTGCAGCCACTGTGGACATTGTTGTGGAAAATTTTGTGAATGTAAGAAATAGATCTACTCCTCTTCCAGCTGTACCATTCTTGGGAACACACCCAAGGAACACTATATCCTATTGTACAAATACTTGCTCATTCTTGTTCATTGCTGCTCTATTAACAATAGTCAGGAAATAGTAACCACTTAGAAATCTATTAATTAATGAATGGATAATGAAAATATGCTATATTTTTACAATGAAATATTATTCATCTGCTAAGGAAAATGAAACTATGAAATTCACAGGTAAATTTGTAGGGATGGAAATGAGCCAGACCTTGACAAATATAGCATATTTCCTCTCATTTGTGGACATTAGCTTTCAATGTTGAGCTTTATATATTTTACTTGAATCACTCATAGATGCTATAGATTTCAGTAAAATTGGTAATGTACATACCATGGAGGGTGTCTTTCAAGGGGGATAAATAGAATGTAGTGGTATAAGGGATTAAAAGGTATCTCTCAATTTTCATCAGAGAAGTTTCTTTTTGCAGTGGATGATTGAAATAGTTTAGGGAGAGCTACAAAACAGTGTAGTGGCACACATGAACTCACAGCAGTTGTAAGAACATGCACAAGACCTGCACAAGCTCAAGAAGACAAAATTCCAACACTGTACACATAGAGTGCTACCCCTAGTGTAGATAAGGGTGAAGTTAGGGAGACAGCGAATATGATCAAAATACATTATTTGAGATTCCCAAAGAATTGGTTAAAAATTTTTAAAAAGAATAAACCCACAAAAGTTTACACTTAAAAAGAAGGTTTGGATTGGGGATATATTTTCTAGACCAACTTCTTTTTAGAAGAAAATATTTTATGTGAACTTCATTAGATATGTAGATTATTTTTTCTAATATATCCAACCATTTTATAACACTAATTCTATCAACCAATGAGCAAATAAATTCATTCCCTTTAAAGAAAATCTTCAATTTTTCCCAATGATTTATAGTTTCCATTGAAACATCATCACTGTAGAGGTCTCACTGTAGATGTCTCATTGTAGAGGTCTCACTGTAGAGGTACCACTGTAGATTTCTCACTGTAGAGGTCTCACTCTAGAGATCTCATTATAGATATCTCACTGTAGAGGTCTCACTGTAGAGGTCTCATTGTAGATGTCTCACTGTAGACTTCTCACTGTAGAGGTCTCACTGTAGAGTTTTCACTGTAGAGGTCTTTCACCTCCTCCATTACATGTATTCCTCAATACTTCAAGTTTTTGAAACTATTGCGAATGAGTTTATTTTCCTGATTTTATTTGTAGCAAATCCATTATTGGTATAAAGAAAGAATACTGACTTTTGTTCACTGATGTTTTATCCTGCTATTGTGCTGGAAATGTTTATGAAGTCTGGCAGAGTATTCTGATAGAGTCATTAGGGTTTTTTTTAAATGTAGGGTTTGTCTTTGATGGGTAAGGATATTTTAATTTCTTTGTTCTTGATTGTATCATTTTAATTTATTTTTATTTTTTATCTGCTGCTGCAGCTAAAACTTTGAGATTATATTGAATAAGAGTGGGTATCTCTCTTACTTTTCTATTGCTGTGAAGAGATGCCATGACCACAACCTTGAGTTTATTGGAGCTCATAATTCTAGAAGGGTCCATGATCATGATGTCATGTATGGCAGCAGGCAGGCAGGCATGGCACTAGAGCAATAGCTGGGACTTTATATTCTAATTCTTATACAGGAGGCCGAGGAAGTGGCCTGGGCTTCTTGAGCCTAAGAAGCCACTCCCAGTAACAGAACTCCTCCAACAAAGCCACATGTCCTCCAACAAGACCACACCCTAGATAGTTTCACCAATCAGTGACCATGCATTCAAATATACTTGCCTATGGATGCCATTCTCATTCAAACCACCTAGTACTCTTGTCTCATTCTTGATTTTAGAGAATATACATTGTTTTTCCCTATTTCATATAGAATCAGCAACATGTTTGCCTTTAGTCTTTATTATGCTGAGGTATGCTCCTCCTATTCATAGTATCTTTAAGGTTTTGATGTAAAAAAAAAAAAGTTGAACTTTGCCAAAGTCCTTCTTTGAATTTGATGAGATGGTTATGTGATATATATCTTTGTTTATTTATGTAGTATAGTACATTTATTAATTATCATATATTGAACAATTCTTGCATCCATAGAAGGTAACCAACTTGATCATGGTATGCAGTCTTCTTCATGAGTTCTTGGGATTTACTTGCAAAATTTTTCTTGAGGGGCTAGAGAGATAGCACCATGGTTAAGAGTATTTGCTAGCCTTGCAGAAGGTCCCCGTGGTGGCTCACAATAGAAACTCCAGTTCTAGGAGATCTGAAACCTATACCAGGAACACACGTGGTACAAGCAAATGCATGCAGATGAACACTAACATATATCAAATATTTTTTCTTGAAAATTTTTGCAACCATATTCAAAAGGAAAATTAGTTCATAAGGTTTTTTTTTTTATTTGTTGTATACTTTCCAGTTTTTGTATCAGGATAATTGTGGCTTCATAGTGTGAGTATCAAAGTGTCCCTTCCCTTTCTGCTTTCTGGAATAATTTGAGGAACACTGTTTGTTTTTCTTAAAAGTTTAGTAGAATTTAGTTACGACCCTTTATGTGACTGGAATTTTATTTAATAGAGGACTTTTTATTATAGTTTTGATCCTTTCATAGCTTCTTAATTTTAATTTTAATAGATAATATGTATCTAGGAATTCCTCTACTTCTTCTATATTTTTCCAGGCTTTTGGAATATAAATTTTCAAAATATTCCCTAATGATCCTCTGGATTTCACTGCGTTTGATGCACTGGAGTATGTCCCATTTCATCTCTAATTTTATTAACTCTGTGTGTGTGTGTGTGTGTGTGTGTGTGTGTGTGTGTGTGTGTGTGTCTGCCTGTCTGTCTGTCTGTCTGTCTGTCTATCTGTCTATCTCTGTCTATTTCTCTGTCTCAGTCCTTGTTTCTGTATACTTTCCATCTCTGTCTCTCTGTCCATCTGTCCCTCTGTGTCTGTCTGTCTCCCTCTATCTGTCTTTGTATCTCTCACCCTCCATCCCTCCTTCCTTCCCTCTTCCTCTCCCTCACCCTCTTCTCTCCCTTTCAGTTAGTTTGGCTAGGGCTCTGTCAATCTTGTGTAGTATTGACTAGAACCACATCTTCAGTCATTGTCTTCTGTTCTTCTAGTGTCCATCTCAGGAGTTTCTACTCTGGCACTTATTATTTCTTGTCACCTGGTGCTTCTGTATTTGGGTGGTCTTGTCTGAATTAAGCATGGACAGCCATGCCCTCCTCCTGGAACTGCCTCAGTCTTGTCCCAAGGGTTTCCTCAGCCATACTTTCAGTTGATTGAAGGGATTTTTCAGTTCTCTCAGAAAACTAGCAATTTAGGATTTAATGCAATACTGCTTAATCTGGCTGCGCAGCTGAAAGAAAAGCAGAGTTGAATATGATGGTATTTGCCAGTAAACTCTCAGCTCAGTCGGCAGAGGCAGGAGTACTTTGAAGCCAATGTAGCTATATACTAGATTCTGTCTCAATAAACAGAAACTTTGAAAAATTGGCAAATGAATTGATAAAAGTATAAACATTGCAGTTTTTTCTATTTTTTTTTTTTTTGAGACAGGATTTCTGTGTGTAGCCCTGGCTGACCTGGAATTCACTCTGTAGACCAGACTGGCCTCAAACTCAGAAATCTCCCTGCTTTGCCTCCCAAGTGCTGGGATTAAAGGTGTGTGCCACCAGTGCCCAGTCATTGCATATAATTTTAAAATAGATTTCTTTATGAAAAAATATTCTTCTGTAGACATGTTAAATAAGGATGCTGACTACTACATTTATTAGTTAACACCATTGTCCAATTAGACACCCTGACATAGCTGTAACCAAAGTAATTAAATGGAACTAAATATTCCTTTTACAAAACTGATCCAAATAATAGAGAAAATCATATAATTCAAATAATAGACATACTAATACAATAGAGTTATATTCTGATTCCTAATTATATCTCATTTTAGGGTATAATTTGAGATTTTCATTCTTTCTGCCATTGGTTGAATTGTGGAAAATATCTTCCACTTCTGTGCTGATCAGGACACCCTTAAATGTATGTGGCAGAGACTTGGATTGAGATGGCTTCCAGAAATTGAATGAGGCATAGGGACAGCTCAGAGGTGGAGTATTTGTCTAGCTTTTGCAGAAGTTTGGTTCCAATATATAGCATCAGCAAATAAGGGTAATAAATAAGATGAAGAATCCAAGTACAGAGGGTATTCTATTAGTATACATAAAATTGGTTGCAAAACAAAATTAAAACGATTTTAGAGCTGAAAGCGATAGGTCAATTTGTAATTATAGAACTGAGTTTGTGGCAGGAGGATTACAGCAGAGTTGAACCCAGCCTGAGGGTGCAGTGATTTGAGTCTAGACAAGGCTTCAGAGTGAGAGGAACTCTATCTCAAATAAACAAATAAACAAAACAGGAGCAAAAAATAAGTGGAAGGGACATAGTGGCACAAAGGATTAGGAAGCAGAAAGATGTAACTATTTCTCTGAACATTAATTCAGAGTATAAAATGCATGGTGGAATTGTAACACACACACACACACACACACACACACACACACACACACACACTTCTGCTGTACCCCTCTTCTTATGCAAGTTCTGTGTATGTTGCTATAGGGGCATTCCTTCTTCACTTCTAGGCCTCTCTCAGCTGCCCAACTCTGATGTAAGTAATACCTTTCTCTGCACCTTTCCTCAAAGTCCTGGCTGGATGCCTCATAACTGACTCATCTTAGATATGACTGTTTTTTCTGTTAATGGTAAGCACAACACACAACTGTCACTAGCTTCACTCCTAAAGACATATACAGAAAAACTTGCTGTGCGTTGAGATTTATTTGCTGCTAATTGTTGTTGCTTCAATCATGTATTATAGAAAACAATTTGGTCCAGGATCTGTACCAAAGAAGTAAATTAGGAATTTCTGAGCCAATGTTTTCTGTGTTTCTAAGGAATCATACACAGAGCCTTTAATTTAAAGACTGTAAAGTAGTCTGGTCTGTCTGGGCTGGTGTCCTGAATAGACCTTGGGTGCAAGCTCCACAGCCAATCCCACAACACCCAGAAGAAGCTCCACTCCCAGGCGCTCTAACACACCTAGGATCAGAGGTGAGGAGTACCCAACATCTGTCCCAATACCAGGAGTAACTGGGGCCAGCAGGACACAGGCACACAGGAACTCCTCCAGCCCAGTGGCTCAGGATCCTTCCAGGCTGTCTGGGCTGATGCCATAGGGAGACCTTGGACTCAAGCTCCAAGCCAGTCCCACAGCACCCAGAGGAAGCTCCACTCTCAGGTGCTCTAACACACCCAGGATCAGAGGTGAGGAATACCCAACATCTGTCCCAATACCAGCAGGACCCAGGCACAACAGGAACTCCTCCAGCCCAGTGGCTCAGGTTCCTTCCGGTCTGTCTGGGGCTGGTGTCATGAGCAGACCTTGGGAGCAAACTCTGCAGCAGCAAGTCCCAAAACACTCAGAGGAAGCTGCACTCTCAGGTGCTCTAACAAGCCCAGGATCACAGGATCTCAGAATCCCAGAATCCCAGAATCACAGAGACAGCTTGACTCTGAGGAGTTCTGACACAACCAGGATCACAGGAAGGACAGGCTCCAGTCAGATTTAGCAAGGGCAGGTAGCACTAGAGATAACCAGATGCCCAGGGTGAAGGGGGTGGGGGGAGAGGGCAACCATAAGAAAATAAACAACACAAACCAAGGTTACTTGGCATCATCAGACCCAATTCTCCCACCATAGCAAGTCCTGGACACACCATCACACTGGAAAAGCAAGATTCAGATATAAAATCACTTTTCCTGATGATGGTACAGGACTTTAAGAAAGACATAAATAGCACCCTCAAAGAAATATAGGAGAACACAGGTAAACAGCTAGAAGCCCTTAAAGAGAAAACACAAAAATCCCTTAAAAAGCTACAGGAAAACACAATCAAACAGATGAAGGAAATGAACAAAACCATCCAGAATCTAAAAATGGATATAGAAACAATAAGCAAATCAAAAAGAAAGACAACCCTAGAGATACAAAACCTAGGAAAGGAATCTGGAGTCATAGATGCAAGCATCATCAACAGAATACAAGAGATAAAAGAGAGAATCTCAGAGACAGAAGACACCATAGAAAACATTGACACAACAGTCAAAGAAAATACAAAAAGCTCCTAACCCAAAACATCCAGGGAATCCAGGACATAATAAGAACACCAAACCTAAGGATAATAGGTATAGAAGAGAGTGAAGACTCCCAAGGTAATGGACCAGTAAATATTTTCAACAAAATTGTAGAAGAAAGCTTCCCTTACCTAAAGAAAGAGATGCCAATGAACATACAAGAAGCCTACAGAACCAGAAAATAAATTTCTCCTATCTCATAATAATAAAAACATCAAATGCACTAAACAAAGGAAGAATTTTAAAAGCAGTGAGGAAAAAAGTCAAGTAACATATAAAGAAAGGTCTATCAGAATTACACCAGACTTCTCACCAGAGACTATGAAAGCTAGAAGATCCTGGGCAGATGTCATACAGACCCTACAAGAACACAAATGCCAGCCCAGGCTACTATACTCAGCAAAACTCTCAATTACCATAGATGGAGAAAACAAGATAATCCATGACAAAACAAAATTTACCAATATCTTTCCACAAATCCATCCCTACAAAGGATAATAGATGGAAAACATCAACATAAGGAGCCAAAGTACACCCCAGAAGAATCAAGAAAGTAATCTTTTAACAAATCCACACAAACCTAATTCCACTTCTTACAACAAAACAACAGAAAGTAACAATTACTTTTTCTTAAGAACTTAATATGAAAATCAATTACCAACATATCCTAATTAATTGAAATCCAAAAATATGAGGAATTAGAAATTTATTGATTGTCATCCAATGATCTCTCTAATTTGGTAATTGGAGAAATAGGTCCAATATTGTACAATCTATATACACTTTCAGCTTGTTTGTTCGTGACAGTGTCTTGCTGTGTACAATATAAGGGTCTTGAAATCTTGCTTCTCCTATCTCAGCCTCTCTATTAGTAGTATTGTTTATTTCATGTTTTTACACTATACTCTGGTTTTCAGAACAGCTTATATATTTCAAAAACATTTATATACCCAAAAGAAACATAGACAATTAACTTGGGAGGTGGCTTGTAAGAGAACAACAAACAGTGAGACTGAATGCTTTGCTTGACATTTGTAACTCCTGTATCAAGTTTGAAGAAGAGGTCTTTATAAGTTAATCTTTCTCTGAGATGAACGCTTTTCCAAATTATCACAGCTAATGAACCAAATACTTACCCTCACCTAATGTCTGTGCCACCCTCCAAGCATTCATTGAAACAGTTGGTGAATGACTTTATGGATAGACCATCTTAATACACTCACCATTTCTCAAGTGAATGTAATCTGTTCTTTGTGGGCTGAGAATAAAGCCACTCACTCAAGTCAAATAGCTTTGACCATAGCAGGAAGTCTGTATCCAAATATCATGTCTACAATTCATTCCTTGGCGCAGCAGAACTGTCAACTCTCAGCTTAGCTATGATGGAGGTAAAATCCTTTGGTGATGTGAGTGTCATTGAAGTACAGTATTACAATGAAATCTAATGTCTAAAAATTGTTCTTATTTTGGGCTTGTACTACAGTAAGAGCCAAGATTTTTTTTTTTTACACATGCAATCCCACCTACAAAGAGGTCTGCTCAGGTAGGGACAAGGGTTCAGTCACTGGAAGAACAAGGGGGCTCATCCCTACTGGTGGTGACAAGATCTTTGAAATGGAAAGTACATATATTTAAGAACATGTACTTTATCTGTTTTTTTTTTTCTTTAAACCATTCCTATAAACATACCTCTTTGCCTCTTTTTTTTTCTTTTTTTTAAATTAGATTATTTTCTTTATTTACATGTAAATTTTTCCCAAGTTCCCCTCCAAAAAACAAACAAACAAACAAACAAAAACAACAAGAACAAACCCCTTTTGCCTCCCCCCTCCCCATGCCTGCCACCTCACCCTCTCCCACTTATTGGCCCTGGCATTCCCCTACACTGGGGCACAAAACCTTCACAAGGCCGAGGTCCTTTCCTCGAATTTGCGATCCTCTACTATACACATGCTGCCAGAACATTCAGTCCCACCCTGTATAGTCCTTGATTGGTGGTTGGGTCCCTGGGAGCTCTGAGGGTACTAGTTAGTAATTGTTGTTCATCCTAAGGGGCTGCAAACCCTTCAAGGAGTCAAGATTTTTAAACTCTACTAAATACAAGACAAACAAACAAGCAAAAAGACTTTATTTATGTCCATTTAAGAAAATACTAATAGTGATGTATTATTTTGAAATATACAGTTAATATGTTTGGAGTTATTTAAAATTTATATTTGAGAAAAAATGTATGCATTTTCAGTATTGCTGTAGACAAGCATCTACATAAGACTGTTAAATTGATTGTTGTTTTATATCAAACAACTTTTATAATACTAATTTTTATTGTTATATTTATAAATTTTAAGGAATATGACAAAAAAAGATATTGTAGATATTGAAGGGGAGGTCTCTGGGAGGAGTTGGAGTACAAAATGGAAACAAGAATGGGATTTAATTCTATTTACTTAAAATATGTTTTTAAATGTTAACAAATTCAGATAAATTGAAATTGTAACTTTTCTCATCATAATGCAATAAAAGTTAAAAAAAGAAAAGAAAAAGAAAAAGAAAAAGACTGTAAAGTAAGTTTACTTCTGGAAGTTAAATCACAAAGTGGGAGGATAATTTTGGCTTCATGCCTGCCTTAATTTCCAGTACATTTTTGATCAGTTCTTTTTTTTTATTCTATTTTGTTCTTACCCCTGCCCCAATTGTTATGGTCATTAATGTTTCGCAGAGTCGTCTTTTTTATATTGTTGTTATGGTGGGATTGTTCTAGCCTCTTTGAATAGGAATGGGGCCTGGTAGTAGTTTTGGTCACTATGGCGAGCAGAAGTAAGTAATTAAACTTTTTTTTCCGTTTTGCATTTGAGAAGAGGTAACATTACTGCTATGTCAGGTCTGTATGTGATTACAGCTAAATCCCAATTGGAGAAAACAAACAAACCTTAGTTTGTTGGGTTACCGAGATTTTGCTCTTGTTTGGTATTAGAACAAACATCTGACTGATGCACAAATGACATAATCCTTTTTTTTTCTCTTTTTTTTTAATTAGATATTTTCTTTATTTATATGTTAATTTCTCCTTTCCCAGTTTCCTCAAAAAAACAAACAAACAAAAACAAGAACAAACCCCTGTTGCCTCCCCCCTCCCCATGCCTGCCACCCCACCCTCTCCCAATTATTGGCCCTGGCATTCCCCTACACTGAGGTACAGAACCTTCACAGGGCCAAGGGCCTCTCCTCCCATTGATGATCGAATTTGCAATCCTCTACTATACACATGCTGCCAGAACAATCAGTCCCACCATATATAGTCCTTGGTTGGTGGTTTAGTCCCTGGGAGCTCTGAGGGTACTAGTTAGTTCATATTGTTGTTCGTCCTAAGGGGCTGCAAACCCTTCAGCCCCATAGGTCCTTTCTCTAAGTCCTTCATTGGGGACCCTGTACTCAGTTCAATGGATGGCTGTGAGCTTCTACATCTGTATTAGTCAGGTACTGTCAGAGCCTCTCAGGAGATAGCTATATTAGGCTGGCTTGTCCTTCCTTCAGTCTCTGCTCCATAGTTAGTCTCTGCAACTCCTTCCATGGGTATTTTGTTCCCCTTTTTAGAAGGAATAAAATGTCCACATTTTGGTCTTCCTTCTTCTTGAGTGTCTTGTGGTTTGTGTTTTGTTCTTCCTGTATTCTGAACTTCTGGGCTAATAACCACTTATCAGAGAGTGCATACCATGTGTGTTCTTTTGTTATTGGGTTACCTCACTCAGGATGGTATTCTTAAGATCCATCCATTTCCCTAAGAATTTCATAAATTCATTGTTTTTAATAGCTGAGTAGTACTCCATTGTGTAGATGTACCACAATTTCTGTATCCATTCCTTTGTTGAGGGACATCTGGGTTGTTTCCAGTTTCTGGCTATTATAAATAAGGCTGCTATGAACGTGGTGGAGCATGTGTCCTTATTACATGTTGGAGCATCTTCTGGGTATATGCCCAGGAGTGGTATAGCTGGGTCCTCTGGTAGGACTATGAAATGACATAATCCTTAAGTGTTATATTATACATGATGTTACAGCAGGCCCATGAGGTAGGAGCTCAGGTTTCATTATTCCTTTTATTTTATAGATAATTAAAGAGGCTCAGAGGAGTTAAATTATTTGCTCTACAAACACAGTGAGAAAATTGGGAGGGAAACTCAGAACTGGCAACTTATCTACTGCTCTGAATAATTCACTACCTGATTGATTGATGATTGATTGATTGATTGACCAATTGATTGATCGTGCTTGGGATTGGACACAGAGCTTCATCCATGATTGACACAGTTCCTTCCATTGAGCTAGATCTCTTGTCCCTGCTGATTTCACAAAAGAATATTACTATCAACTCAGAAAGAATCTCCAACTCTTGAGAAATGTGCTGTCAATGTAAAAAATACCTCAAAGATGAATAGTCTGCACGATAGTTTATGTTTAAAGGCACTGACTCACAGCCCTGTGTCTCTCACTTCTGTGGTTTCCTTTGTCATTTATTTAATCAAAGTAGCTACAAGCTAAAGAGTGCCCAGAAGGAAACTGGCTTCTTTTAGAAGTACACCCAGGAGCTGCAGAGACCGCTCACTTGTAAAGTTCTCTCCACACAAGCATGAGAACCTGGGTCTCCAGAATTCGGGTTTTAAGAAGGCCAACTTTGGAGAAGGAAGGCAGGCCTATTCCATGGGCTCACTGGCTGGGAAGCCTAGCCTAACAGGTGGGCTCCAGGCCAGTGGAGCACCTTGTCACAAAAAGCAAGATGGTTGGAGACTGAGAAAGGACACCCAAGGCTGACTCTGACCTCCTCAAACACAGACATGCACATGCGCATTTACCCGTGGGCATAGGAACAAACACACGCAGAGAATACAATACATTGATTTAATTACTATGTTTTGTTTGTGTAAACTATAAAGCCTGAATTCACAAATAATACCTGACAGTTTTATGCCATGAATACCAACTCTCTTGAATGCGAGGACTATATTCGTTTGTACTTTTCAGGCAAATTTTCCTCAGAAATTTCTAATACTGTGGACTTGGTGCATGAACAACGGGAGAAAAGGTCTCCAGGCCTGAATTTCTTAGGTGTCCTAGTTTCATCTCGTCTACACCCTGTAAAACTATTCTAGAGAAATCATTAACCATACAATGAGTCTGAATGGCAGCAGATGCTAGGCTCCTCTTCCCTCCCTTTTTCCCTCCTCCGTCAAATATATTTGTAGAGTACATATTTATCTACTTAAAATAAAAGAGAGGGGAAAAAAACCCTGTCACCTCCCTCGCAAGAGGAAGTGAGCAGGGCTTTGCCTTAGACTATAAAAATATTGGCAGTAGATAATGGGCCTCCACGAGATACTAGTGGGATGTGAGTTAATCATCACAGGATCAAACTGCTTGCAGCTTCAGATGCTGCCTGTGATCAGAGCCACCATGAAAGCCGTTTTTGTTAATAACTGGCTGGTGACAGAAAGCTCTTTCAACCCTACTTTCCTATCAGGAAAATCCAATGCCGGACACATATATAGTCTTAGGACACGTGTATCCTTATCTATATCCATGAATTGTTTTTTTTCCTACAAATATAAGGAAGAAATGAGCATCCTGAGGAGGATCAGTAGTTCTGCAGTGTGATTAGCAGTAAGAAGAAATACTGGAAAAGGAAACCCTGCTTTGACAAACGTTGTAAGAAAGGAGACACTCATTTAGCCAGATAATATTATTTAACTTAAGAAGAAATTTTCTCTTTTAAAAAAATATTGCCGTACTCCAATATTCTTGTAAGCCTCGGATGTTACAACTTTTCTTTGACTTCTTTGAAACATCTTGCTAGGTAGCCAAGGCTGTCTGAAACTGGAGATCACCTGCCTCAGCCTCCCTCATGCTGGGATTCTGGAGTTAGATGCCACACATGGCTTGATATTAGTACCAAGAAGTTTCCATCTAGCCCAAGATGGTTTTTGTGACAAAATCACAATTGCCAAGTCCAGCTTTTTTGGAGTGGGAGACAAGGATGTTTTGTGATGTATCTACACAGCCTCAGAAATTAATCAATGGAGCCAACCACACTCTGAAAATAATAGTTCTATCCTCTCCTCAGGCATAAATCTTTACTGCCTTTCAGTATAAACCAAACTGAAAAGATATGATACACTATTTTCTGTAATGATTAACCCCCTATTTGCCAGCTGTCCTGGTGAATACCTCTAGACTTGAGCACACATTGGGAGACTAGGAAATTGCCTAGGTACAGCTCTCTCTCCTGTGAAAAAAATCATTGCCTTTCTCCAAACTTTAACTGAATTCTTTACTCTTCCATGGTTTACCTTTCAGAGCAAGTGATGAGACCATTTGAAGCCTCTAATGTGTAAGAGGCAGAAAATAATGATGCTGGCAGGTAGGGATGAACTGGCTGACTGCTGAAAAATTCAGAAGGACCCAGTGGAGGGATCAGTTTCCTGGGCAGACTCCAGAGCACAGTTCCTTTATTTCATTTCCTCTATTGTTCTGCAAATCTAGCTTACAGGTATGTTAGGCCAAAATTATTTTGTTGATTTGAGATAGCATCTTTGGGGGCAATCTCTTCCCTCTTTAAATGAGACACGAAAGGGGGCAGTTGAAAGAGTTCATGAAGCAAGAAACAGAAAATACTGCGAACTGACTCAGAGTCACATTCGGAGGAGTCTTAGTGATTAGTGGTGTAGTTCTTTAGGCTGCAGTGAAGGTGAACAAGGAAGAGGTATTCCAGCAGGCTGGCTCTGGAATCTGAGGAAGAACTTGTTGGTGAGCTCTGATGCCAGCAACAGATAAATGGACATTGAATGAAGGTTACTGTAGCAGGTGACTATCCTGGGAGGAATTCTAACCGCAAAGAAATAGAGACCTCTAACACTTGATCAAATAGATGGGCCAATGCTGACCTGCAGATCCCCAGCTGATTACCTGAGACTAAGTAGAGAAAGCTAAAGTGTACAGCAAGATTCTGGGCATCTTTGTCAGAAGAGTGGAGGAAGAGAAGAAAGAATAGAGGAGAAAAAGCATTCTGGTCACAATGACAGGAGATTGGTTTCCAACTCGAGCCATCTACCTCACCTCTTTAGTCCTGGGGTGCTTCTCTAAGAGGCACAGCATATTCCACATCTCTGCTAGGCAATAATTTGCCCTTGCCAAGAGCAATCACTAGCTGGTCTAGCAATGAAAAGGCCATTTAGGTCTTACGGGGCCTGTAGGGGCCAACAGGGAAAGCAAGACCTGAGGAATGGAGTCTGAAGAGGTGACATCAAAGCAAAGAAGGGAGCACACAGAAAATGAACACCCCCGTGTCAAAGCAAACCAATAGAAATGCATTAAAATGTAGAGCAATGGTTCTCAACCTTCCTAATGCTGTGACCTTTTAGTAGAGTTCGTCATGTTGTGGTGACCATCAACCATAAAATTCATTTTGTTCCTACTTCATAAGTAATGTCACTACTGTTACAAATCACGAGATAAATAAATAGCTAATATGTGAGCCTGGGGGTCTTGACCCACAGATTGAGAAACCTCTGTCCTGGCACGTTAGAAACAGACCACAGGATGACTGAAAGCTAGTGGGGAATGATGGGGGAGTTGGAAATGCTATAAGAGAATGACTAACATTTGGCTAAGGCTAAAAGTCCAAGAGGGAAGAACATACCAACAAATGTAGTCAGGTGACAAAGGTATTGAAAACATTTTGAAGAAGTCAGGCTAGCCCAGCTAGCGTGGTATGGCAGATGCTGTACTAAGTATGGGTCCAATGTAGAGAACACATTGCTTACTCTTGATGGGCTATGTGCAGACATATAATCCTAGCACTTAGGAGCTGAGACAGGAGGATCTTGTTACCTTCTGTGTATCTTCATAGGTTTTGTTTTCTACTCCAAACCAAAGAGCAGGGGAAAAAATCCTAGAAACAGAAGCCAGCAGCAGTAGGTAACAAAATGAAGGGCGGGGGAAGAGGAGAGGAGGGGAAAGTAGGTATACAGAGAGAAAGGCTCCCCATACAGTGATAAAAGGCTATCTGTAAACCAGAATGAACTTTTTGCCCCGGGAGACTGGGAGTTTTAAATGATTTGGAGCTAGGTATGGGAGCTTCTCCCTCATTTTAGATTGGATGGATTAGGTGAAGAAAGAAGAGCTGACAGGACCATGGCCTCTCTCTCTCTCTCTCTCTCTCTCTCTCTCTCTCTCTCTCTCT
>JADRCD010120426.1:0-19917 GCA_019843815.1 Montemys delectorum
ACCTTGAGTGGCTCAAGGAGCTGATGAGGCCTGAGTGCCCTACCAATGCCCTACCAATGCCCTACTAATGCCTCACCAAGTGCCTGTAAGATGAGAAAGATCAGGACAATGTTTTGCTCTGACCCTTAAGAGATTTATTTTTACTCTAGAAAGCACTTCTGTATTAATATTCAGTCATTGACTGGAAATGACTCAAAGAAAAAAGTTTTTAAAAACGTTTAAGAAGGTAACAAATATGTAAATGACCAGAAAGCTGTGTGTGCCGTGGAAAGTAGGACTTTAAGGCATCTATCCATTCATCTCTCACATCCTTGGCCACTAATGGATTGGTCCCAGGAGCAAATTTCCAATTATTTTAACCAGGCTACTTTTAAATGGCTCAGGTGGAGAGGATTTTTACAGCTTCCATTGGGGGAGAGTATTCTTCGGTCTGATACACATCACTGTTTTGCACTGCTTGGTTTGGTACGAAAATTTCCTTTTCAAATTTGTTTGTTATTTTCCACCAAGAACCTGCTATGTTGGGAAGAATTAGGTTACCACATGCTGGTTTCTCAACCTATGCTTTCCATTGTGAACTCAGTTCTCACAGAGTTCTGGTCAGACTTCTAGTAATCTAAGGCTGGTGCATCAATTCAGTCCCAACTCAAGCTCTCTGGGTGAATTTCCTCTGGGAGAAACATAGTACAGTCACCAGGAGAGACTTTGAAGAACTCCTGGAGGTCGTCTTTTGGCTGATTCCTCTGGCTGATCTGCTGTAGTTTCTGAACTTTAAACCCTGAGAATATAGAGAATTGAAAAGCAGATTATGATAATATTGAATGTAATTTTGTTACTTGGGCATTGACTAGGTTTTGTCTGCATGTCCTACTCTGGAACCCAAATATTTTGGGAGAGAATCAGGACTTCTACTCTCTGTGTCTTAAATTCTTGCATCTTACAAAGATGAACTCTGTGCCTGACAGGCAGCAGGCACTTAAATATCATAAGCAAAAGAATGTGATTATCTGAGCATTTTCAATATTGCTAGGATCAGACTCCAGAGATATATAAAAGTATAGTCGAACTCTGTCACCTTAATAAAATAGTCAGCATGTTGCTGCCTTCATAATTAATTAAGTGAATATATCTTCTAATTAAATTTGCATTTATACCACGGTCTCGCCAATGAGTTGTCATAGTGTAATGAAAAGTGCATTGGCTCTACATTCAAACAGTCTTTGGTTTGACTCTTCACCACTTGTTATCAACTTAAAGTTGGAGAGGTCATCGAACCTCTCAGAGTTTCTGTTTCCTTATCTCTGAAATGAGCAAAGCAATAATTATCCTATGACCTTGTCTTGCAGACTAAATGGGATCATTTATTTGAAGGGACTTAGTGTGGTGATTGGTCTGTAATTTTTAAGTTGAATCAATTAAGATATTTCAAGGCATGGAAGAAAAAGTCAAACTTAAAGTGGATTAAATGATAAGGAAAATGTATCTTGGGATGTAAGAAGTGTGTGTGAGGGCAGCTTCAGAGTTAGCAGATAGAATGGTTCCTACTCATCTCTCTTCTCTACCGTGACAGCTCATAGCTGAGACTTTGCTGTTATACCAGTGGCTTACAAGGATAGTCATCTGTAGCATATAAGGCAGACATTTCTTTTTGGGTATCTCTTTATTTGGTGAAGATAGTTTTCCAAGAAGTTCTCAGTACAAGTATTTCTATGGATTCATTGGTCACATGTCTTGCTGAAGCAGCAAGGAATCCCTCAAGAAGAAGTTACTTCCATCCCTGGAAATGAAGCAGAACCTGCCTGGCAGGAAACTTGAGAAAACACCAGTGAGAGGGGAACGGTACCATCATTTCAAGACATTCCCTTTCCCTTGTCACGGGAGTTTCTGAGAGTTCTGTGTATCACCAAGAAATGATGCTTGGGGCTGAGGAGAAGACTCAAGTCTTGTTCTTATCGACACTGATGTTTGTTTTCTCTGTCATCTTAGTAGGTGTATTTGCATGTCTAATATCAATAATAGAATTTTCCTAACTTTTGTGTTTGTCATATATAACCAAGCACTGGTATGATTCTGAAATAGTCACTCAGCTAGTGAATGAACAACAGCATCTTTAAGGTTCCTGTTTTTGTGTTTATTTGTTTGCTTTTGTTTTCTATTTGTTTGTTTGTGTTTTTTGTTTGTTTGCTTTGAGTGGTTGTTGCTTTTTGGTTAAAAAAAAAAAGGAGGTAAAATAGTCCATATTGAAGACAAGAAGAAATGAAATATTTCACAAACAACTTCTATAGATGTGAATTTATACAAGAACTATTAAAAATAATCTGAATTCCCACAGTTACCATCTTATCCAATCATTCTTCTACTAGATATTTATTTAAGAGAACACAATGTATGGTATATACAAATATTGTAAAAAAGAGCATTCACAGAAGCTTTGTATTTGTAAAAGTCTGCAAATGGAAACAACAGATATGTCTAACATGTACAAGTATAAACAAATTATAATATATAGTTATATGATTTAGTATCATTATCAATAGAAAAGAACTATTAGTCCATGCAAAAAGTTGCAATATCAAAATAATTTCCTGTAAAGCCATGAAAAAATATAAAATATAAATTTATTGATACAAATATGTAAAAACTATCATCATATTATTATAAAAATCAAACAAGGGTTACTGAGATTGAGAATCAGAGTGCAATGGTAAGAAGGATTACTAAGGACACGAAACTTTAGGAGTGATGGGTATGAGCATACTTTGAGTGTTGTGATTATTTCACAGATGTAAACATATGCTCAATGCATATCAGATGTAACACTTGAACCACATACACCTTATTACACGTCAGTTACCCAGCCAATGTATTTGTTTTAAGATGGTAGAAGTCATAACCCAGTAGGTGTAATCTTCTGAAGCACAGAGACACAACCAAATGATTAAGTTAAGTGGACCAGGAACAATTACCATGTAAATGCATTTGTAGGTCAATGACTAACAGAAGTCTAATGAATTATTTTAACCTACATGCGGACTTTAAAGTAAAAGGGGCTTTAGAGCTAAGATGTGGGTCTCAATTAAAATCTTAAGCAAAATGGGGCGTGTCTGAACTCCTTACTCCTACCTTGCTTAATTGGAATGAGCAATGCCTTTTCTGTGGAGCAAGTGTCTGCTTGTGCTCTCCACTGTTCCCATTTTATTGGATCCAGGGCTCTTGATTTACTACTGCTCCCTCCACCCGCTTGCAATTTGATGGCTATGTTCTACTTCTCAAGCACCTCCATAGCTTATCACATCTTTAATTACACCCCTTACCCACACTGTCCTCCCTAGTCGCATTTGCTCAATTAGTTTCTTAATTTTAGACCAGGGATATCACACCCTTTTGTCTTACTTATTTTAGAACTCTACTACACAATCATGATGAATATTTAATATAAATACAGTTAATAGAAAGGGATACTCCTGTTCCAGCTCCAATATAGCCATGCATTTATCATACAATCTGCTTTGTAAAGTATGAAACTTCAGTTTGTAGAATAGGAAAGAAATATAACTTTCTGAGTGGCCTAGACAGAAAGAACCTCCAGATTGTAACTGCAGAAACATGAAGTATGCACGGAGCTGCCTACTTTGTGCTAAGAATTGTATAGCCTGTCTGTTTATAAATGCTTGGCCAGGAATTCCCTTCCAGAAGCTGGGTATATCCTATGTAAAAGTCTTTATTTTTTGTTTTCCTGGTAATAGATTACAACACAGAGAAGATGGTCAAGGCATTGTGGAGGCATAAAAGGCAGATTATTTAGAAATCAGAAATGGGAGGAAGTAAAAAAAACATGTGACACTGAATCCTAGCTCTGATGTTGCTTTTTGTGTTCTGGACATCGCAAAAGAACACACCTGGTATGTACTCACTGATAAGTGGATATTAGCCCAGAAGCTCAGAATACCCAAGATACAATTCATAAACCACATGAAACTCAAGAAGGAAAACACTGGGGTCCTTCTTAGAAGGGGGAACAAAATACTCATGGAAAGAGTTACAGAGACAAAGTGTGGAGCAGAAACTGAAGGAATGACCATCCAGAGACTGCCCTACCTGGGGATCCAAACCATATACAATCACCAAACCAAAGACACTATTGTGGATGCCAACAAGTGCTTGCAGACAGAAGCCTGTTATAGCTGTCTCCTGAGAGGCTCTGCCAGAGCCTGACAAATAGAGAGGTGGATGCTTGCAGTAGACCATTGGACTGAGTACAGGGTCCCTAATGGAAGAGCTAGAGAAAGGACCCAAGGAGCTGAAGCCACATAGAAGGAACAACAATATGAACTAACCAGTACCCCTAGAGCTCCCAGGGACTAAACCTCCAACCAAAGAGTATACATGGTGGGACTCATGGCTCCAGCAGCATATGTATAGCAGAGGATGGTCTAGTCAGCCATCAATGGGAGGAGAAGCCCTTGGTCCTGTGATGGCTCTATGCCCCAGTATAGGAAGGGGAATGCCTAGGCCAGGAAGCAAGAGTGGGTGGGTAGGTGAGCAGGGGGAAGAGTAGGAGTAGGGGTTTTCAGAGAGGGAACCGGGAAAGGGGATAACATTTGAAATGTAAATAAAGAAAATATCTAATAAAAAATTCTTGGAGGCAAAGCTGGGGATATAACCCAGGTGGGAGAATTGTCACTGGTTATACCACAAGTTCAAAACAACCATGTTGGTAAGGAGATTGTTCTATGAGGTCAGAATGCGATCTTTAATTTTATTTGAAATCAAAGTGTTTTAAAGATGTGAGTCTTTATTTAATTTCTATTAATTCAACAGGGTGTGTCTAGACTCCCAACTCCTACCTCGCTGGACTGGAGTGAGCACAGTCTTTTCGGTAGAGTAAAATAAATCCTGCTTACAAAAAAAAAAAATGTCATCACACAGCTAAAAGAAGAACATGTAATTTGGGATGGGATGAGTGGAGAAAATTCTTTGTTGGAGAATCCATATTACAACAGCATTTGAGCCCGCGGAAACACGATGGATAGGCAGCAGCTGAAGCTTATTTGGAGAAGGAGCTTGAGAATGATGCTTAAAGGGAGGACAACAAAGCCTGTGTGAAGATTATTGACTGGCCCAACCTGCTACCCTGATGGGCCTCCTGTTAAATGTAGCTCTTAATCAACCATCTCTAGTAGATTACACAAGGAAGGCATATACTCAAAATTCAAATAGAAATTGTTTCCTCTGGGCTGGCAAGGGACCAAAAAAAAAAAAAAAAGAAAGAAAAAGAAAAAGAAAGAAAAAAAAAAGAGCCCCTGTAAATCTGGAATCCCAGATGTGGTTCTCAGCTGTTTCTGAGTCCCCCGAATGAATTACATGCAGCCAGAGAAATTAATGCTGCACACATGGAGGCCTAACTTGAAAGGAAGAATTGTATTGGAGTAGACTCTGCCAGACATTAAGGAACTCTGAGAAGCAGCCAGAGTCCACATTGATACGGCATGCTATGAAGGACCCCCAGTGACATTACGATCAAGCACAGGAATAATGCATAATAAATGAGCAAGGACACAAATTGAAAGGAGAGAAATACACTAAAAGGATGCCTGAGTGGCCTGCCTTTAGCAGTTGGGTGGATCGAGGTGGGAGTTAACTCTCCCCTTCCTGCTGGTCGGAAACACTGCCTTGTTCTGGGTGAATTTAGTGTGCCTTACATCAGTTAAAGCCTGTAGCTGAATGATTTAAGGTGACCCTTTTTCCTCCTAGCCTCATACTAATTGACTTAAGAGTGAGTTATAGTCCCTAGAGAATAGCAGCCACACATTGGGGATATTTTTAATATCAATTTCTGCAGGAGCTTTTACACAAGGAGATTGTTATAACAATTATTCCCTATACCCTTGCTCTCTGATAGATATTGATTTTTTTCCCATTAGATGGGGAAGGAATAAATGGGTATATGCAAATGCAAAATGAGATGTCAGTGACTTAGGTCTGTCTGTTATGATACCCAGCTATTTGAGGAGTTGTGATTTCTGAACCTTCTTTGTGGAGTCCTATAGATATAGAAAGCTAAGAAACAATGATTAATGGTTCTCATGGCTGTAATTTCAGGACAGACATAAGCTTAGTAAGCTAAAAAAAAACAAAAACAAATAAAAAAACACACACAGAAAAAACAAAAAACAAAAAACAAAAAACAAAAAAACCCAAGAAACACAAACAACTGATTTCTTTGTTGCTTCAGTTTTGTTATTAATGTTTTTTTTCAGGATTGGCTACTGTTCTATGTTTATGTCTAGAATCAATCATGTAAATATATTTAAATATCTTAGAAGGATTTCGGCCACAGAACATCATGTGGAGGTACAGACACATGGATCCAGACTCTGGCAAATATCAGTTCTTGAAAAACACATCCTGTACTATATTAGGAGACAAAACAATGGATCATAGAAATTTGTAAGGTAAAGTAAATAATGTATGAAAACAAGAATAAAATTTCCCAAGTGTAAAACAGTTTTATACTTGACTAAGGTAAAGGGAATGTTAAACATGTGGCATATTTGTACTTTAAGCAGAAAGAAGGCAAGAAAAGAGTGATGAAAAGAGGGTGATCTTGAAAGATCAAATCTTTTGGGTTCAAACCCCTTCTTAGAGAAACTGAACTAAGGTTGAACTGAAGTTAACTAACAGGCAGGTATTTAGCACCAGTGTCCAGATTATTCCAGGTGTAACCAGCACACTCAGGTTACAATTCTGCTCCTGGTACTTCACTTCCTAACAACCACTGATCAGGAGAAAAGCAGAAGTTAATTAAATTTATGATTTGGCTCCTAGCACCAGTCAATTATGTTAAAGTCCATAATGTCCCCCACCAACTAGATGTGTACCAGGCTGGATACCCCCTTTTGCCTATATAAATGCTTGCCTAAAATTGGGCTCCAGGCCCCTCCGTTCTGCAGCATCAGAGATTGTAGAGTGGACCAAGCTAAGGCTTGAAAAAAGAGACCCTAATGCGATTGTATTGAATTTGGTCCTTGGTGGTTTTTGGGGGATTCACAAACAGTTCCTGGCACAACAGCCTTAGTTACTGAACACCTTGTATTCATATTTTTTTAGTTAAAATGGAACCTAAAGACATCTGCCAACATGCAACATTAAGAAGTTAGAAAAGGGAGGTGAGTCTTTACCACCATCTTGAATGGACTTGGAGTCACTATGAAACATAATTGGGCATGTTTTTGAGAGCATTTCCAAAGAAATTTAGTTGAAGGTAGAAGTCATTCCCTGAATGTGGTCTGGGGTCTTGGACTGAAAGAAAGAAAAGGAGTAATCCGTTTTTCTACCTGCATCCTTATGTCTCTGTATCGTAATCTGCCCAGATTTGAACAAATTCCTGACACCAACAGATGAGCTGTTTCTACTGTCATGGCTTCCCTACTATAAATGATTATATGCCCTCAACTGTGGGCCAAAAGACGCCTTCCCTGTCATAAGATCTTTCTTTGCAGGTATTTGGTCATAGCAACAAAAAAGTAAGCAATGCATTGACCAGTATTTTCATTTAACCCTTCATGTTTGTGAGACAAACACTAAACTTTCCACCCATCAGAAAATTAAGAGAAATGGTTCGCATAACTTCCCAAGTCCTGAGGAGGTTTATGTTCAGATTTGCTGCTCCATATTTGTTCGTGTTCTCTTTAGGACACTTCAAGATGATGTCTAAAACATTCAGTCTTACTTTCTACAGAGTCATTAAGTTAAGAATTCCAGAACTGTAGTCAAAACAAACCATAGTTTTATAACTGATATTTTCGTAGGATTTGTTTTCAGAGTAAATCAAAGGTAGACTATCTAGCATAGATAGCCTGTTGGTCAAAGTTGACTAAACAGTAAGCTTGAGAGATGCAGCATTATCTCTGAACATCAGGCAAATTCTGTCTCTCCCCACATACCACTTTGCTATGCATCACTTCAGCTAGCATCTTAACAAATGAGGGGACTTGTCCAACATTGTTATTATCACAGAATGAGAATAAATTTGTAGAAATTATTCTTTACCTTGAACTCATTCTTAGAGGTAGTTAAACCTGGTAATTTTCTCCTCTGAATAGAAAAAAATTAAACATTTAAAAGATTAAAAGTTAAGAAGATTAGTTGCTATTTGGAAATATGGAAGTGGTAAATTAACTCATGTACTTCTGTAGACCTAAGTCCAAATTTGCAATATATATGCTGTTCTTTAAAATTGGGATGGAGAGGACCACTGAGCATTGTCATGCTTAATCTTAACTGCCCCCAACCCCCAGAAACTGGATTTCCAAGCACCTTGGAAACATGTTTCTTAATATGATATTTCTTATCTCCCAGAAAAATTTAACTGAAGACCCACCATGTAGGTGGATATCACATGGTTTGGGACCAGGATTGAAAAAATAAAAAGGAGAAAGAAAAATGAGTTCTAGCATTTACTTTTCTCTGCTTCTTGATTGCAGATGCAATCAAACTGGCAACCTCATATTCCTACATCCTTAAATTACTCCACCGTAACGGATTGTACCTTAAAACTGTCAATTCCTTGCCAAAATAATCTCTTCTGACCTCAAGATGCTTCTTATAAAATATTTTGGTCATTACAATGGGGAAAGTAATGTAAGAATCGGGATTATTTTATCTTGATCAAAAGATTTTCTACAGCACAGTAAAAAGAGAAACACTAACCACCACAGCCAACAAACATGTTCCTGTTAACTCAAGCTGTATATGTGTACCTGTATGTGCACAGACACATGTATGTACAATCTTTATATGTTCAGACCCACCTCTCCCTAGCCTCAAACCACTCAAACATGACCTCAATATAATTAATAAAATCTTTGAGTAAATATCTTATCTTTGCTTCTTTGCTTAGTGACTTTTACTTACTGATTTCTTAGATTCTCATCTGAAAATTGCACAGTTGAATTTAAACAATGAAATGAATCCTTTAGCTTAGTTCAATGTTCAGAAACTAATGAAAGTTGGGATTTGAAAAAGATTTTGTTTCTAAAGCTCAACTTTTAAGAAATTCACTTTATCTCTGGCCTTCAATTTTCTCATGTGTTAACTACAGCTACCCCTTGGGGACAAGTGATCCATAGGGAATCAGTTCCAGGGCCATACAGATATATAACCCCACAGATGCTCAAATCAAGCCCCTTATGTAGAATGGTATAATATTTGTATATTATGTACACCCTTTTATTTAGTTTAAGTCATTGTTAGATTAATTGTGTTGGCTAATACAATGAAATAATTTTAGATAGTTTCTTTTATTAAATTGAACAGTGAATAATGTGAAAACATCTGTATAAGTCCAAATAGAGTTTATTTCTCCCAAACATTTTCTATTCTTTTTAAAACTTTTAATTCTTCACTCATATAGTATATCCCAACTGCAGCTTTGTCTTCCTCCAAACCTCCCAGAAGTAGGCTAAAAGTCAGAGATACCCCCACTCCAACTATCAGGGATTTTCCAAAAGAATTATAACATATATGCATAGGACCTAGCCAGACCTGTGCAGCAATTGCTGCTTTAGTCTCTGTTTCACACATATTTTCAAGCCTCTCCTTAGATAGAGAACTTATGTGGCTGACTATGTACGATTATGTAAATATTTCCAGCTTCATAGTATTGATTTATTTTTTTCCATTCTGTGAGTTCAACCTTTTGGTGCTCTATATATTCCACTGATTGCTTTGAGATCTATATGTACAATAGGAAATAACACATAATGTATGACTCTTTGAAGTCACATATATCTTACAAAATCTCTAAGTGTATATATGGGGGTTAGCCAGTCAGGCTCCTGGCTTCCTAATAAACTTTTATTTGCTATGTTACTCCTATCTAATCCCTAGAAAGGTTTGCCATTCACTGTCCAGTGCCCTAAAAGAATTGAAATACTCTGAACTATTGAAAACTGGAGTAAACATTGATTTTTTTTTTAGTTGTCATATTAAAGTACAGTGTTCTGGACATTATCAGCAGGCCACACTGAAAGCTGTCCATTCTGGGTGTCTCTGAGCTCTTAAACATAAAACCTATCTAATATCATTTATTTGTTTGGCTTTCTTATTGTCTGTTGTTATTTTGCAGTGTGGATGGTTGAACTTGGGGCTTCATGTGCTCATTCTATAACTGAACTATATATTTCTGCTCCCTTGCACATATGTGTGATACTCGTAGCATTGGCCGCCAGAAAGTATGTTCTCCATAGAAGTCCAAATTCCACTTCAGCTTGCCAGTATTCTTGGTAGTAGAAGTTTCACATAGTGTAGAAATGCATGAACTAACTCAGTTCTTATACTTCAGTCTTTCATCTTTAACTTGAAAGGAAAATAACTTGGTATTTGCGTACTCGTGTTCTTATTTGGGAACATGATATTTCCCCTTATCTTCTGGGGACAAGAATGTAGAAACAGCAGGATCAGAGGAGGTAAGAACTAGAAAAAGCAGCTAATTCATCTTATCATATCAGTCCTTGCTAGCTGTGGTATCACTAGTGGCTAGAATTCAGTAAAATACCATCGCACTGTTCTCTTCAGCTGAACTGTCGACTTTGAAATTCAGAGGAGCACATGTCATACGTTTCCAAAGATCCACACTCATTCATGCAGCAAATCATAAAAGCAATGCATCTGTTCAAAGTTTTCAGGTCTAGACATCACTTTCCTTCACAGGCATCCTTCTGCAACACCTAAATTTATAAATTCCCCCACCCCCAAACCAACATTTGTGAGTGGTGGTTGCCTTATTTGTGGCAGTGTTTAAAGCCAGGCAATCTACTTAGCCCAGATCATCCATGCCTTAGCTGATTGAACTTGAATGAGTCCCTCTGCTTCTTTCAGCCTCAGGCTCTCCTCTGTTAGAGACTGTCCTTTGATGTAGTGAAACATACTTTCAGGCTACTGGGAGAAGTATGTAGCTGACTCCATGTAAAGCACAGTGATTTTCATGTACTATTTTCCTCAATAACTTTCAGAGATTGGGGCCTTCCCAACCCTTTTTAAGAATTTCTGTATGACTTTTGACCTTCTCCCTACTTTATAATTGTGATTATCATGCTAAATATTATGCAGATTACTATACAATAGAGAGAAATCCCTATATTTTAATAAAACATTGATCGTTGATAATTCATCAGTTCTTAATTACTTTGTTACCATGTTAATTATATTCCTGGAGGATTATGCTTAAAATATGCTAGAAACATTATAGAATGGTTTGCTAGGTTGGATCTCTTTTCTAAGCTGTTTTTAGTGCCATGACCTTATTTTATGAAGCCTTTCCTGGAGGAAATATTTATACTTTTGAGCCTGACAAAAACTGTAAGAAATTTATTCACTTTTTGTATTTGTAGTAGATATTTGATAGGACTACATTGTGTTATCAAAGATTAAACTATATACAGGATAGCCATCAAAAATGTCACATATTGATGAATATTTTCAGGATTCAAAACTGTAGGAGGATTCAGCAAAGATCTGTCCCATGTAATTCATAAAGAAAGGTTGAGTGTACATTTCTATTGATTTAATTTATCACTCCTTGATAAGATAAATAAAAAGAAATGTACACATTCCTATCACTACCATACTCATTGCAACACTGTTTGCTGATCCCGATAGGAAGCAAACACACACACTCTGATTATGTCACATCAGGCTTGACTTGCAGCATTAAAGTGGTCAGAATGACAAGAATTTAGCAAAAATGACTGAAGTATGAGAAGTATACCATAAAGCTTGTCCGTTTCCCAGGATACATAAATTGAATCTGCACATCTATATCAGAGTAAAATACAAATCTAGTTATGTACCCACATGTATAACCCCCCCCCCAGAGATGGTTATTAGATATGTGTTAGCCTACTACTGTCATCAGGGCAAATCTAACTTGTAGCTATCATCTTTCTGGCTCCTGAGCAGATAATACACAAAGCCTGAGATCCAGACAGCAGCTAAAGAAAATTCCAAGCCACACAGTTTTTCCAGCATGTCTATGCCAAAGCTGTGAGTCTCTGGCACCGGGTTCCCTTGATCTGTCTTAGGCTCAAGGGAATATGTCATACCCCAGCCCCAACTCCGTTAGTAATGTTAGTTCAATGTCTTTGTCCAGCCTCAGCTTGTAAAGAAAAAAGTAAGAGAATCTTAAATCTACTGGCATTCGTAGCAGCTCACAGCTCAAGAGGCCTGGAAGGTCCTCTTTCCAGAACTTTGGTTTCTATGGGATGAGTGTCATAACAGGCTGGTTTCTGGCTCATATCTAAGTGCTTGATCATCTCCATTCATCATTTCTGGGCTGGACAAGATTCTCTTGTCTGAGCTGTGGATGTCCCCTGCTGGAAATGGCTGCTCACTGCAGCTGAGGGAATAAGTATAATTGTGGCAGCTGTGGATGCATTTATGTGTGTCAGGACATCCTCACTGGCTGATTACATGATTCCCACCAGGAACACTCTCAGAAAACACACTCTATGACCCTGCTCTTACACACCTGCCTTTATTAGCAATTTCACCTTCTAAATTATGATAACTACTCTTTCTAAAGCACAGTATGTGTCGATATGGCAAGCTCTCAACATTTGTTTCTAAAATCTATAATCTTGTTGCATATAGAATGCATTATCTTGTTTAAACTATCAAAATATTAATAAATTCTGTGTGGAATTAGAGAATTTTATAACAGTTCAGGCCTTGAGAATAGGTGGCCCGCTTTAGGGTAACTTGCACAAGACACTTGCTTTACTTATCTTCCTGTCGACAGGATGCCTTCTCTGCTACAGAGAGTACACAAAGCCATTTGACTGTGGTTTTTCATCCTCGGGTACAATTTCCTGCTCTCCATATTTGGTTCTATATGTGTCCATTTGTAGCATTTATACCGAATGGGCCTTGCTTTGTCCTGCTTTCTATGTATCTAATCAAGATTCCCTCCCTTTTCAAAACCTGCTTATTTATTTTTTTCATCAGATAACTTAGGAAGATGTACTAGCTGACTTAATTTTCTTTCCAAATGTAAAATGCTGCTGTGACAGGCATTCTGTGTGATAGACATTCCGCAGTCCGTCTTTCTGGGAAAATTCTTGCTGATGAAGGAAAACAAGATTCAGTTGTGTACAAATTATAAGATGGTAAAAGGTGGGGGTACAGTTTAGTTCTTGATCTGGACTGTCATTTGGGAGTATACTTTTCGAGTCAAAAGCCACTAGTCACTTATCCAAGACATTATCAGAGGATGAACAAAGCCAGCCATTTTTCCATTCTGTCCAGCGTCCAGCCGAATCACAGTTGCCAGCAAGTTTGGGAGTTTTCACCATGTGATCAGCCCAAAGGCGTTTCTGAAGCTGCCAGCACAGAGGCTGTCGAATCTGCTAAGAAACCAGATGCAGCAAATACATATCCTCTACAGCCTAGCATCTGGAGTTTGTGCTTGCCAGCTGAGGAAAAAGCCTGGGCTGCATGGAGCTCAGGGTAGAGATGTAGAGATCATAGACAGAAAGCAGTGAGATCATCACATGTTTCTCATTGTGCCAGGAAAAAAAAAGTATTGTTTGAGAGCATGTCAGAACTTTGTAAGGACCAGATTAAGTATGCATGGATTACATTATGGGCTAATTATATGCTGTAGACTAACACATACTTGTTTTACTGAAATTCTGTTCCTACTATTTTACTTTTCTGGTATGCAAAAGTACTTATACAATTGACTCAGTACAACTGTATATTCATTAAGCAATCTATCTTGTTCATATATATTTATATTACATGATACATGCACAGATGCACACACATTATGTATATGTCTTTATTCTTCCTGGCCTGTTAGTTTTGCCCAGATAAGAATTTCAAAGTTAACTTATTACTACCATTGTCAGACCATAAATGACTGGGTATTCTAGGTAATACACTTATTTTGTTTTGTTTTAACCCCTTACCCATTTAAACTATGTAAATAATATTCATTCAATTCCATCCCTTACAGTATAGTTAGCCACATGATTACTGAATACCCACCTATGCAAAATATTGTATGACCATGAGGCTGAAGGAGCAAGGAATCCAAGAAGCTTTTGACCATATGGATCAAAGCTCAGTGGCCACAGCCAGTGATGGGAAGGTGTCAAGACCTTCAGGCAGTAGAAAATAAGGCAAAACAGAGGCACCTTTTTTTACTTTTTGTGCTATCTGTGGCTGGGGCTCACAGCAATGTGAGAGTGGGGGCCTCAAATGCATTGGTTTTTTTTTTTCTTTCTTTTTTCTTGGATTTTCAAATATAGAGAAAGAACACATATTAAAGGGAGGATAACTATGCCACATTATTTAATCAAGATTGTTTAACATTGTATTATGTTTTAGAATGGATTTCTATGGCTTCATCTAAATAACAATGCTGAAGAAAGTCATGCCCAGTCTCTTGCCATTTTCAAAGCACGGCATTGGTTTCTGCAGGCCATTTTCTAGTATTTGTGTGCATGTTGATCATATTATAAAGATAATAGAACATTGTGGCTTTCTCTTAACTAATGCCCACCATTCATATGTGAATTCTTCATAGGTTGCTATACCATTCAGCACATGTCTGCATATCATTATTGATTATTGATTATTTAATACCTACATTGTGAAACACATTGCCATGACCAGGAAGCTGAAGTGATAAGGTGTCCAAGGAGTTTACAGTCATGATGAATGGCTCAGCTCCCAGAGGCAGTGGGTGCATAGGTATAGAGAGATGGATTTTATGGAGAAGTAGCTCAGACAGCTGACACATCATGCTGCTTTTCTTTCCTGTATCCTTCCCCAAACTTTTGACCATTCCTGATCATAATTAAGTAGAGTTCTGTGCAAAACCTGACTTTTATTATTTTTCCTAAAATAAACATCATACTACATGCTCTTCAACTTATACTTATTATCTAATAGAACATTAATCATTCAATTACTGATAAGCATTGTTTTTCTTTAGTCATCTTCTTTTTATACTATAATTAGTACTAAAACACAATTGCTTATATTTATCCTCATAAAATTTTATTGTGTAGACTTTCAGGAATAATATTAAATAGTAATAAAATAGTCATTCCAAAGCAAACAAAAGGAAGCCATGGTCTAAAAATGACTTACAAACATTCAAGAAGAGCTAATTCCTGTGCTTCTCTAATTGTTCCACAAAATAGACATGAAATAAGCACTACTGAGCTCATGTTACAATGCCCATGTAAACCAAATATCAAAATCAGCTAAGACAGAACAATAACAATTAAACAAACAGACAAAACTATAGATGAATTCCTATGATGAACACAGACATAAAAATCTCAACAAATACTTGCAAACTAATTCAAGAACACATGAAGAAGATAATACTGCATGACCCAGTTGGTCTCATTCTAATGGTGCAACAATGGTCCAAATGTACAAATCAATAAATGTGATACAATACATAAGTACAGAAATCTCATATCATCTCAAATGTAAAAAGAGGTGGAGGCATTTAGCAAATTCAACATTCCTTCACGAGAAAATCAGTGAAGAAAGTAGAAGAAATAAGAACATATTTTAACATAATAAAAGGCATGTACAATACAACAAGTATTTAGCAAACATTATAAATGGAAAAAAAAATGAAAATATTTCTTTGAAGTCAAGAATGGGGACTTGTTTACTGTGTGTAGTGGCTATTCCTGGTTGTCAACTTGACTACGTCTGAAATGAATTACAGTCCAGAATTAGAAGGCTCACCTGTGGCCCTAATCTGGAGGCTGAGAGATACAAGTTTCTGACCTGAATCTTGGCATGGAGACCTTGAGGAATAGTGGCCACGAATCCCACAGGATTAACATAGAAAGCTCTGTGAGTTCAAGGTCATCCAGGGTTAAAGGTGTGGTGGCACACACCTTTAACCTGGGCCACACTTTTTGCTGGAGACCTATATAAGGACATTGGAAGAAGGAAGGCTCTCTCTGCTTTGCCTGCTTGCCTTGTGGGACTGAGCAATTGCTGGATCCTTGGACTTCCATTCACAGCTGCTGCCGTGACTGTTGTTGGGAGTTGATTGTTGGGAGTTGGACTACAAACTGTAAGTCATCAATAAATCCCTTTACTACATAGAGACTAAGTTCTGTGACTCTAGAGAACCCTAACTAAGACACTGTGGTTAGTCAATATAGTTCTCAATATCTTATAACAATAAGTAAGGAGAAAGAATTAACATAATAAAAATAATAAAGAAGTCAAATTCTTCTCACCCACAAATGATGTAGTTTTAGAGTAAAATATCTTCAGATCCTCAAGAGAAAAAGGGTACTGCTAACAAACACCTCTTTAAAAATAGCAGGATCAACATACAAAATCAATATACAAAAATTAGTTGCTTTTCAATGTATCAGTAATAAACTTGTCAAGAATGATATTACTTTTTAGAAATCCCATTCATGATAGCGTCACAAAAGTAAATATTTAGCATTGCACCCAATAAAGGACATGAAATGTCTCCAGAAGTTACTGAAGAAAGTTAAGAAGACACTAAGATTAAAAACTGCCACTGCTTATAGATTGGCAGAAGTAACATGTTGCATTATCAGTAGTGATATGTAGAATAAATGAATCAATATCTTTTTAACATTTTTAATTTTTTGAGAATCTGATACAATGCATTTTGATTGTATTTACCCCTCTATTCTCAACTCCTCCCAACTCCAAAGACCTTCCCTACCCACCAAACTTGTGGCCTCCTTTTCCCCTTCAGCCAATCAAGTAGAAATTGTGCCATCCATATACTCTTGAACTTATGGTGGTCAACTAAATGAGAGCCATATTCTTTGAGGAAACTAATTCTTCTGTATTAGTAGGGTACTGTCAGAGCCTCTCAGGAGACAGCTATCTCAGGCTCCTGTCATTCAGCACTTGTTGGCATCCACAATAGTGTCTAGATTTGATGACTGAATATGGGAAGGATTCCCAGTTGGAGCAGTCTCTGAATTGTCCTTCCTTTAGTCTCTGCTATACAACTCCTTCCATGAGTATTTTGTTCCATGGATATTTTGTTCCCTCTACAACTCCTTCCATGGGTATTTTGTTCCCCCTGACTCCCCAACGAAGGAGCTAAGGAAAGGACCCAAGGAGCTGAAGGATTTGCAGCTCCTTAGCATAAACAAAAATATGAACTAATCAGTACCCCTCAGAGCTCCCAGGGACTAAACTCCAACCAAAGAGTATACATGGGGTGGGGGGGACACATGGCTCCATCAGCATGTGTATAGTAGAGGATGGCCAAGTCGGTCATCAATGGAAGGAGAGGACCTTGGCCCTGTGAAGGTTCTATGCCCCAATGTAGGGGAATGCCAGGGCCAGGAAGTGGGAGAGGGTGGGGTGGTGATCAGGGGGAGGGGAGAGGGAACAGGGGATTGTTTTAGTTTTTGGTTTTTTTTTTTTTATTTTTTTTTCTTATTTTATTTTCTTTTTCTTTTTTCTTTTGGAAGGGAACCTGGGAAAGGAAATATTGTAAATAAAGAAAACATCTAATAAAACAAATCAAAAAAAAAAAAGGAAAAAAAAACCTAAGTCTTCCTCTCCATTAATTTCATATTGCCACTAGAACTTTGGCTAAGAAACCAACTTCATATCTACTTCTCCAAAGCATTTCTTGTTTGCTTTGTTACAACCACTGTGAGTTCATATGTGCAACTGCCCTAATGTTTCCAGCAAACAATGTTACACTGTATATATCCACTGCCTCTGCCTCTTATGAACTTTCTGCTCTCTCTCTTCTGCAGGGACTCTCCAGTCTTGGAATGAAGGGCACGATATAGATGGCCATTTAGGTCTGAGACCACTGCTGTTTCTAATTTTCTGCACATTGACTGATTGTAGATCTCTGTGTCAATTGTTTCCTATTGAAAAAAAAAAAACCAAACAAACAAAACCAAAACTTCTCTTATGATAATGATGAGATGAAAAAAATCTATCAACATAGTGATGCCATTTGGAATGAGTTTAATACTAGATCATTTAACATAATACAAGTTGTAGGATTTTACTTAGGACCTATGATTTATTTAGACACAGGTGCTTTGCCCATGTAATAGTGCCAGGTACAGTTTTATATTGTGGAATAAGACTTAAATCCAATCAGAAAGTGGTTACTATCATAATACTTACATTTTGCCGAAATAACCATTACCATAGTTCACAGGGTTCAAAGGTTCAAAGATGGATAATATTGATAAATACTTTCTTCCTCCAGTAGGCTTCCAGCACTATGAAAGCTAGACAGCAGGGAAGAAGCTTAGAGGTAAATATCAGCTTGATTCCTCAATGTAATATGGCTCAACTATGTGGAATCTTCAGCAACAGGGTCTTACCATCAAGCTCCAGAGACTAACCAACAGCAATGGCAACAGCCTGTATTGTTTGAAGTTTAATAGGAAAACTTCAAAAAAAAAAAAAAAAAAAAAAAAAGAAACTCATTGCAGGCACTGGTAATTTTATTTATTAGCCTGTGCTATCTAATAGTTGTACTATTCTCCATATGATAGGGTAAACTCCATTGAAACATATTTTTATATGTGGTCATATGTATTTTAGGAATCTTCTGCAATAGTGGGATGCATATGAATTTTTCAAAATTATTTTAGTGCTAATTGTTAATGTCATTCTTTATAGGAGTAGATGAAAGAACTCCTAAATTCACAAAGAGAAACAAAAGACAATGAAAATTCAAAACAGTCCTAAGAAAAAAGAATAATAGATGAGGCATCAGAAGACCTAATCTCAAATTTTACCACAGTAACAAAAATAGCATTGCAAAAGAACACAAACAGGCACAGCAATTGAATAGACTAGAATCAGAAGGAAACCTATTCAGTTACATTGGTGCTATATCCACAGTATCTAAAATATGTAACCAGCATAAGAATCCACCAAGAAAGAAATGCATAAAGAATGTCTGCTATATCCATCTAATAGGATTCTACTAAAAAGGAATGGATGGAATTAATTATGTCAAACAAAATAAGCCTAATCCAGAAACAAACAACAAGTTTTCATACAGTATCTGAAGTTAAATCTTCTCATGAAAGCACATGGGGAGAGATCTAAAAAGAGAGGATTGGAAGAACAAGATTAATGCAATACAAGCCACATTGTAGCACAAGGAAAGACTATTTGGGGGTAAGGAAGGGGACTAATTGGGAGGAAGTAGATCAGAGACACAAATGTGAATGAAAGACAGAAATAGAATGTATATGAAAACATCACAAGTACCAACTAGATATAAAAGAACTAAGTAGCAAGAGCTGTGAAAAACCTAGCAAACATCACAGTAGCCACCATGAGTAGCCCTGAGTAGAAATGCTGGAGTGTGACATAAACTGTGGTCATGTTGCATTAACTCACTCGGCCAAGGCATTAGAAAATAGTGGTGAGATTGACACTATTCTTCTAGTTAATGGGAATCAAGAGAAAATAGACATGAAAAACTATGTATTTTGTGTTTGTAAAAAATATATAATATATCTAGATGAATAATAATACATAGCCATTGTAATATGATATGATATCTGTCATAAGAGTGCCAGTTATAGGCACTAGGAAAAATGGAGTAAAGAAATTATTTTTGCCTGTAAGAGATAGAAAATGTTTCAGAAAAGATAATAAGTGTTTAACCCAGTTCAGGAAGGGAAATGAAAGAGAGATTTTATTCTAAACAAAACGAAAAACAAGAAAAAAAAATGCTTCAATACTCAAGGCAGACACAGAAGTGCCTCATGAGTCAGCAAGGGGTTCTAAGACCACACAACAGTGCCTCATGAGTCAGCAAGGGGTTCTAAGACCACACAACAGTGCCTCATGAGTCAGCAAGGGGCTCTAAGGCCACACAAC
>JADRCD010120448.1:0-14299 GCA_019843815.1 Montemys delectorum
ACAGGAAAACACAATCAAACAGGTGAAGGAAATGAGTAAAACCATCCAGAGTCTAAAAATGGAAATAGAAACAATAAAGAAAGAAAGAGAGACAACCCTGGATATATAAAACCTAGGAAAGAAATCAGGAGCTGTAGATGCAAGCATCTCCAACAAGAGATAGAAGGGAGAATCTCAGGGGCAGAAGACTCCATAGAAAACATTGATACAACAGTCAAAGAAAATGCAAAAAGCAAAAAGCTCCTAACCCAAAACATCCAGGAAATCCAGGACACAATGAGAAGACCCAACCTAAGGATAATAGGTATAGAAAAGAGAGTGAAGACTTCCAATGTAATGGGCCAGCAAATATCTTTAACAAAATTATAGAAGAAAACTTCCCTAACCTAAAGAAAGAGATGCCCATGAACATACAAGAAGCCTACAGAACTCCAAATAGACTGTACCAGAAAAGAAATTCCTCCCATCACATAAAAATCAAGACACCAAATGCACTAAACAAAGAAAGAATTTTAAAAGCAGTAAGGAAAAAAAGGTCAAGTAACATATAAAGGCAGGCCTATCAGAATTACACTAGACTTCTCACCAGAGACTATGAAAGCTAGAAGATCCTGGGCAGATGTCATACAAGAACAAAAATGTCAGCCCAGGCTACTATACCCAGCAAAACTCTGAATTACCATAGATAGAGAAACCAAGATATTCTATGCCAAAACAAAATTTACACAATATCTTTCTACAAATCCAGCCCTACAAAGGATAATAGATGGAAAACATCAACATAAGGAGCAAAACTACACCCTAGAAGAAGCAAGAAAGTAATCTTTCAACAAATCCACACAAATCTAATTCCACCTCTTACAACAAAAACAACAGGAAGTGACAATTATCTTTTCTTAGTATCGTAATATGAAAATTAATGTTACCAACAAATCCTAAGCAATTGAAATCCAAAAATATGAGGAATTAGAAATTTGTTGTTTGTCATCCAATGATTTCTCTAATTTGGTAATTGGAGAAATAGGTCCAATATTATACAATCTATATATACTTTCAGCTTGTTTGTGACAGTGTCTTGCTGTGTACAACATAAGGGTCTTGAAATCTTGCTTCTCCTATCTCAGCCTCTCTATTAGTAGTATTTTTTATTTCATACTTTTACACTATACTATGGTTTTCAGAACAGCTTATATATATGAAAAGTATTTATATACCCAAGGGAGACATAGACAATTAACTTGGGAGGTGGCTTGTAGGAAAGAGAACAACAAAGAGTGAAACTGAATGCTTTGCTTAACATTTGTAGCTCTTGTATCAAGTTTGAAGAAGAGGACTTTACAAGTTATTCTTTCTCTGAGAGGAATGCTTTTCCAAATTATCACAGCCAATGAACCAGATTCTTACTCACACCTAATGTCTGTGCCACCCTCCAAGCAGAACCATTGTTCATTGAAACAGTTGGTGAATGACTTTATGGATAGACCATCTTAATACACACACCATTTCTTAAATGAATGTAACCTGTACTCTGTGGCCTGAGAATAGAGTCACTCACTCAAGTCAAATAGTTTTGACCATAGTGGGAAGTATGTATTCAAAAATTGTGCCTACAATTCATTCTTTGGCGGGAAGTATGTATCCAAAAATTGTGCCTACAATTCATTCTTTGGCGCAGCAGAACTGTCAACTCTCAGCTTAGCTAAGATGGAGGTAAAATCCTTCGGTGATTTGAGGGTCGTTGAAGTACAGCCTTATTACAATGAACTCCAATGTCTAAACATTTTTCTTATTTTGGGCTTGTACCACAGAAAGAGCCAAGATTTTAAACTCTACTAAATACAAAACAAACAAACAAAAAGACTTTACATATTTATGTTCATTTAAGAAAATACTAATAGTGATGTATTATTTTTAAATATACACTTAATATGTTTGGAGTTATTTGAAATTTATGCTGAGAAAAACATATGTATTTGCAGTATTGCTGTAGACAAGCATCTACATAACACTGTTAAATTGATTGTTTTATATCAAACAACTTTTATCATACTCATTTTTATTGTTACAATAGTTTACAAATTTTAAGGAATATGACAAAAAAAGATGTTGTAGGTATTGAAGAAAACATTTTAAGTATATAGAATATATATTTGAAGTAAATAGAATTACATCACATTCTTCTTTCCGTTTTGTACCCCAACTCCTCCCAGAGATCCCCCCTTCCATACCTGCAGTACCTTTTTTTATTTTCTCATATTCTTTAAAATTTAAAAAATATGGTAACAATAGAAATGAGTAGTATAAGAGTTGTTTGATATAAAACAATTAAACAGTCTTATGTAGATGCTTATCTTCAGCAATACTGAAAATACATATGTTTTTCTCAATATAAATTTTAAATAACTCCAAACATATTAGCTATATATTTTAAAATAATACATCACTACTGTTTTCTGGAGGTTAGGAGCTTTTTGCTTTTTACATTTTCTTTGTTGTGTCAATGTTTTCTATGGTATCTTTTTCCCTGAGATTCTCTCTTGTATCTCTTGTATTCTGTTGGTGATGCTTGCATATATGATTCTTGATCTCTTTCCTATGTTTTATATCTCCAGGGTTGTCTCCCTTTGTGATTTCTTTATTGTTTCTATTTCCATTTTTAGAGCTTGGATGGTTTTGTTCATTTACTTCACCTGTTTGATTGTGTTTTCCTGTAGTTCTTTAAGGGATTTTTGTGTTTCCTCTTTAAGGGCTCCTAGTCGTTTACCTGTGTTCTCCTGTTTTCTTTAAGGGAGTTATTTATATCCTACTTAATATCCTCTATCGTCAACATGAGACGTGATTTTGGATCAGAATTTTGCTTTTCTGGTGTGATGGTCTTGCTATGGTAGGAGAATTGGGTTCTGATGATGCCAAGTAACCTTGGTTTCTGTTGTTTATTTTCTTATCTTGCCTCCCAACATCTGGATATCTTTAGTGCTACCTGCCCTTACTAAATCTGACTGGAGCCTGTCCTTCCTGTGATCCTGGTGTGTCAGAACTCCTCAGAGTCAAGCTGTCTCTGTGATCATGTTATTCTGGGATCCTGTTATCCTGGGCTTATTAGAGTGCCTGGGAGTACAGTTTCCTCTGGTAATTATGGGACTCACAGCAGAGTTTGTGCCCAAGGTCTCTTCAGGGTACCAGGCCTCTGATCCTAGGATCTTGTGCGTGTCAGAGTGCTTGGGAGTAGGGATTCCTCTGGGTGTTGTGGGACTGGCTGCAGAATTTGTGCCCAAGGTCTGCTTAGGGCTCCAGCCAAGACAGACTGGAAGGAACCCGTGCCACTAGACTGATGGAGTTCCTGTGTGCCTCGGTCCTACTGTTCCCAGTTACTCCTGGTGTTGGGACAGATGTTGTGTCCTTCTTTAAAGTTGAAGTCTGTGGACAGCATGGTCTTCAGGTAACACAGCAGAGCTACAAGGCTAAGATTTTCCATGGTCCTTCCTGAGGTTGACCTTCCTGACCCGGCTGCCTATGGTGTGACCAGAGCAGCAGTGGTGCCCTCAGAGCTTAGATCATGACCAGCAGGGCAGCTCAGGTTCAGGAATTAGAAAGACAGGTTCCATTCCTGGCAGTTGTATGAGATCAGTCTAGAGGGCAAAAGTGGCTTCCTGAAAGATAAAATCTTGTAGGAGGTGGGCTCCTTAAATTCTCAGGACTAACCACCTGAGAGACAGCAAGCTAGAACATCGAGATATATTCTTAATTACAGGCATCGAAGATGGATGGTGTCATGGAACAAATAGAGACATGTATCTGGCCTGTACTGAACAGTCAGCTATAATACACATGGTCATTATCATCAGAGGGGTGTTCAAATATGTTCTCCAGTTTGGGTACTGGACAAGATTCTTCTAAGCAGTGAGCAATGGTACTCCATTTATAGTCTTAAAAGGGCTACATTAATAAAAGGAAAGAGTGGGTTGCCAAGCAACACTTAAAGAAGTTAAATGAAGGGACTGCTCAGGCATGGAAAAGCTTCCTATAAGATACAAGGATCCTGAATGAAAATGTAGGTGACATGAGTCTACTCTCTCCCTATATGTTGTTTATTAGGAAGAACTCTGAGATCTTCAAAACAATACAGTCCCTACTACTTATTGCATGTCAGAATTAAATGACAAGACCCTATTGATGAAGAGATTATATGTCTTGAGGCTAGAGCATGAAAAAATAAACATAGGATTGAGCTGGAAGCTTTCATAGTGGCAGGAAACAGTATGCTTGGGTTGATGGAAGACAGTGTAACCAACAGCCTTGTTCAATTATGGACCCTAGGTTATACTGCATGATCTGGACACTAGGGTAATCATGTCATAATTGCTATGGGGCTGGATGTAAAACTGATTTCAAAGGAAAGAAGACACGTATGGTACTGTAAGATAATAGATGAGTCAATGGCTGGGAAGGGCATACGCCCCAACAAGGAGGCCACTGTTATTAGTTTTAAATGGATGTGATATGCCTGATAAAGTTCTAAATATTTGTTTTAAAAACTGATGCTGTTGTCAGTCTCATTGCTAAAGGTTTGTTTTTGCCTTTGTCAACAATTCTTTCAGAGAATTAATTAGTAAAAGTATTAAAGATATTTGACTCTCACTGTGACATAGTGACCCATATGTTTAGGGATAAAACATCTTAAATGGGACATACATTTGCATCAGATTCCAAGACTCAGGGAGTATTGTCAAGATCAAGGCAGAAAGAATGTGAAGGGAATGCTCTGGAACTCTGTTCTAGGCTTGACACAGTCCTTGTGATGTTGAAATCAGAGCAACTGTGAACACTAGCATGAAGCCTTCTCATAATATTAGGTCAATAAATATCCCTTTGTGTTAATGAGGGAGGGCTCACAAGGTCATAGAGTATAGAGTATATATCAATGGGGGTCAATTGCTGGTGGTAGGAAACTCTGTCAGCCCTATTGCTCATATTGTAAGTTGCTCATATTTCTATAAAATGAAATTAAATTAAGTTCACTGGTTTACCAAGCTAGACAAAGCTGGAATCATTTCTTTGGTATGTCAACAGGTCCCATAAATTTTCTCTTCAAGAAAAATTATGCAATAGAGAGTGACTTCCAAGCTTTGAAAATACATAGGAATTTGTGTCTTTTTGATTTTTAGTTGATTTGAATTTATGTATCTGTAATCACATACAATGCAGGAAACAACATGGAGGTTCATGAGTTGCTGAGTGGTTAGGTTGAAAGCTTAGCTTAGCCTGTGTTAGTTCTATCATTTCCAGTGGTATCCAGTAGAATAATATTTAAACTAATGATATACAAAGTAATAATTTCAGGATAGTTCAAGTAGCAAATAGTTACTGTTACCTACTGCTGGAGTTTGGAATTGCAATGTCATTTCATGGCCCATGTGCTTGATTCACAGTTTGTGGCCCTGTTGGTTGGAGGTGGAGAATTTGGGTTTTGGAACCTTAAAGAAGAAGGACAGAGAACTGGAGCATGTACTTGAAGGACATGTTGAGATCCTAGCCTAACCTCTCTGGGTATCTTCCTTTATTTCTTTTCTCTGTACCTGCCATGATATACTGTTTTGAAAAAAGCCTGGCGGCAGGGAGTTTTGTCAAACTACTTTTCATTACTGTGATAAAATACATAAGAAAATCAACTTGAAGGAGGGTGTACTGGCTGGTTTTGTGTGTCAACTTGACACAGGCTGGAGTTATCACAGATAAGGGAGCTTCAGTTGGGAAAGTGCCTCCATGAGATCCAGCTGTAGGGCATTTTCTCAATTAGTGATCAAAGGGGTAGGGCCCCTTTTGGGTGGTGCCATCTCTGGGCTGGAAGTCTTGAGTTCTATAAGAGAGCAGGCTGAGCAAGACAGGTAAAGCAAGCCATCAAAGAACATCTCTCCTTGGCCTCTGCATCAGCTCCTGCTTCCTGACCTGCTTGAGTTCCAGTCCTGACTTCCTCTGGTGATCAACATGTAGAAGTAAGCTGAATAAACCCTTTCCTCCCCAACTTGCTTCTTGGTCATGATGTTTGTGCAGGAATAGAAACCCTGACTAAGACAACCCTCATGTATATTTAAGTTAGTTGATCCATATTTTAGGGCAATAAACAGCACTGCTGTTTGCATTATTTATTTTTTAGAAATTCTGTTCTTTTCATATATGAAAACTACTCATTTTTGTGTTAATGTTACAAACTGCCCATTTATTTAAATTATGCAAGCATAAGTTGAAATAGATATTGTAAACTTTGTGTTTTACTTTTTTATTTGTATTCCTTTATATAATGTTTTGCTGAGACATAAATAATTGAATAGTACCTAAGAGGAGAAAATGTATGTACATTGAGTTAAACTACTTTAAAACTAGAACCTAGGAAAGAGAATTCAAAAGTTCAATCAATTTAAAATGTCCAATATCTTTTAAAAATCAAAGTCTCTTAACTGTGGGCTACACTAAAATGCATTCTTCCTTCAAGAGGGAAAAATATCAGGGCACAGTCACAATCAAAAGCAAGAGCAATGTCAGGGATACAACTCACGATCTTCTGGGCTCCTCTAAGGACTTTGGTCACTTCTCCAGCTCTGCCTTTTGTAGCACACATCTTGTCTTTTAGGCTCCAGATGCCTGTACTTCACTGCTGCTGCAGTCCTTGGTGGTCAGTGCATGATACTGACATTTCCCGAAACACTGCTGTAACTAGGCTTTACCAATAGCCTCTCATAGACTGTCTTCACAGTGCCAAGCCTCAACTCCTTTGAAAGACACCTTCAGTCCTGGGCCATCAACTGCAAACTGAGACTGTACCTTCACCGATGGTCTTCCATGGCCTCTCACTGTGCCGAGCCTCAGCTGCTCTTCATGAACCCTTCATGCCTTCAAAACCAGCACTGCCTGGGTGACTCTTACACATTACCAAGTCCTGCTGCAGCACAAGGTACAACCTTGGCTATCTCTGGAACACAACCTCTTTGTGCTCTCAGAAAACATTTCCCAGAAGATGTCACCTCCGTGATGCGGGTCTCTTCTTAATCACTGCTAATTTCTTATATCCAGCTAACCAGCATCAATAGTCCCAGTCATGCAAAGTTTTCACTTTAGTAGTTCTGGTATCTTGTTAATCACAATCAAAACAACACGGCCCTGATAAGAGTCTTTAATCTTCCCTCTGAAATTTCACAAGCCAGGCCTCCATCTTCTGCACTGTTCTCAACATGATCTTCCAAGTTCCTACAGAACATCCCACAGAGTTCTTAACAATCAGTAGCTCTTCTAGCTCAAAGTTCCAAAGTCCTTCCACAGTCTTCCCCCAAATATGGTCAGGTTGTCACCGGAATACCCCACTCCTGGTACCAATTTGTCTTAGTCAGGGTTTCTATTCCAGCACAAACATCAGGACCAAGAAGTAATTTGGGGAGGAAAGGGGTTATTGAGCTTACTTCCACATTACTGTTGATCACCAGAGGAAGTCAGGACTGGAACTCAAGCAGGTCAGGAAGCAGGAGCTGAGGCAGAGGCCATGGAGAGATGTTCCTTACTGGCTTGCTCAGCCTGCTCTCTTACAAAACTCAAGACTTCCAGCCCAGGGATGGCACCACCCACAAGGGGCCCTACCCCCTTGATCACAAGTCAATTAGTATGAATATAAGCTACATGCCTAGATTGGCCAGATCTACCACTACACTACTATACTCCCCATCTATAACATTTGGTTTTTCCAGACCATGTGCTTCTGCTGATTTTCCTTTCCTTTTAATATGTAAAGACTGTGGGATTTTAGATCTTGAGGATGAATAAGAAAGTAAGGGTTGAGGCTTAATAGTGATGTGTTCTGTGTCAAGTTGACAAGGGGTCAATTGTACTGGCTGGTTTTGTGTGTCAACTTGACACAGGCTGTAGTTATCACAGAGAAGGGAGCTTCAGTTGGAGAAGTGCCTCCATGAGATCCAGCTGTGGAGCATTTTCTCAATTAGTGATCAAGGGGGTAGGGCCCCTTGTGGGTGGTGCCATCCCTGGGCTGGAAGTCTTGGGGTCTATAGGAGAGCAGGCTGAGCAAGCCAGGAGAAGCAAGCCAGTAAGGAATATCTCTCCATGACCTCTGCCTCAGCTCCTGCTTCCTGACCTGCTTGAGTTCCAGTCCTGACTTCCTCTGGTGATCAAAAGCAATGTGGAAGTGTAAGCTCAATAACCCCTTTCCTCCCCAACTTGCTTCTTGGTCCTGATGTTTGTGCAGGAATAGAAACCCTAACTAAGACAAAGGGAATATTTATTTTGGTGTACAGTGTTAGTGATTTCTCCTTTTCTCCATTTCTCTGGGCCATGGTGAGGGGTATCATGATGCATGGAGGGGCAAAGCTACTTATTTCAGAACAGCTGAGAGAGTTTCTCTCTCCTTCCCCTTTCCCCCTTCCCCTCTCACATATATATAATTTATAATATAAATTTATAATATAAATTATATATGGGTATATGTGTATGTACATACATATACATGATGAATGTGATATATATATATATATATATATATATATATATATATATATATATATATATATATATATGGAGAGTAGGAGGAGAAAGGAAGGAAGGGAAGTTAGCACAGGGGTGGGGAGGGGAGGAGAGGAGAGAAGAGGAAAGGAGAAAGACCAGTATATCCCTCAGAGGTGCATATTCTATGCCTTACTTCATTTGACTATTCTAATCCTTCACTACATGAATCATTCACAGACATTTCAGATCTCAAATATACCACTTCATTTTGATCTCCAAAGAATCATACAAAATATATGTATCTTTCCAGAATACAAAATATATGTATCTCATGTGCAAGGGTCGTCGACATCTTGACAGCTCCACACTTTCAAATCCAAGTCTCATCTGAAATAGTGCAAGCCCTCAGCTATAAGACCATTCCAAATAAGCCATGCAAAGAAATCACAAGTCAATTAGTATGAATACAAGCTACATGCCTAGATTGGCCAGACCTACCACTACACTACTATACTCCCCATCTATAACATTTCATTTTTCCAGACCATGTGCTTCTGCTCATTTTCCTTCCATCTCCTCCTCTTCTGTCATCCATTCTTCCCTCCTCTCCTCCTCCTCCCCCAAACTTTTCAGCTCCATCTTCCCTTCTACTGCCCAAGCACTGGCTCTAGCCTTTATTTTACAAGTTAAGGTGAGGAGAAGGTTCACAAGAAGTCACCTATATACATGATCCACTCCTTGTCCACAACTCCCAGAAAAGCAGAATTAGCATCAAAATTCAAGAAACACCAGAGCTACCCACAAAACTCTCCCCTTTCTGTTCAATTAAAAGATTCTTTTATCTCATATATAAATTGAGCACAACTACTACCATTTTGCAATTTATGAAGTACAAGATAGACCTAACACCCGGTCTATCATTTTTGTCAATTAAATTAAATTTTTGTCAATTAACTTTTAAGTTAGAACCTAACTTAAAAGACCTATAATTCTACATAGGACTCGTCTTGGATTTAGATTGTATGGCATCTGAAAACCATCCTCTCAAATCTATGTCATCTTTCTCAATGCTAAACTACTTGGCTAGACTATGAGACCACCAGTCTTCAATCCCATCAGAAATCCAAGAATTAATTAATTCAATATTAATCTGAAAATATGAGAAGCACAAAATATAGCTTCCAAAACTTAGTCAATTTATAGAGACCACTGGTCACCTAGATAGTCCCTTATATTTCAAAACATTGGGGCATCAGTCTTCAGCCTTCTGGCCCAGGATCATCTGACAGACTCCAGAATTTTGAAGGGCTGATTACTCTGTCTTGGCAGATATTATCAGTCAACTATTCTGCATAGTGTATCCTTTTTGTGGACAGTATTTTGTCTGTAGATAAAATGAGGCAACTCTTGCCTAGTGGTTGTCTTACCACAACTGAAGCAATTCCATTGATGCTCAGTTTCTTCTTTGAATCCAAGAAAGGGGTGCTGTCAGGAGCAGACAGGCCTCTAGTCAAATGATCTTTAATAAAGAAATGTCCATAAACATCATATTCTGTGGACTTCTGATGCCTTTGAAGACTATCTGTCTACCCAAAGCATTTCTGAACTGTTAAGCCTTGACTACTCTTGACCATTTCTAATTGAAGTATCTCAGAAATACCATTTTAATTAACTCAGGACCATGAGTTTGCTATCTGGCCCTTAACTTGTATTGCTTAATCATCTAAAAACAGTTTATCATAGCAGTTATTGAAGGACTGGGTCTAAGCCTTGAATTCTTAAATGTGTTATATAGGCACAATGCCTGCCTATATGACAGTAACAATATTAATTCCAATTTTATATCAATAAGAAATTAATACCAATGAAAACTTTAAATTTGTATCAAATAAATTCTGTACCAATATAAGAGAATATAACTTCAACTTTATCAATTACAAATATTTCTACCAATGTAAGATATAACTATGTAATGCTTTGCTTAAGAGTACATTTGCTAACCTGTCCCTATTTTTCTCTTTCTATAATTTCTATGATAGTACTATATCCCCCCTTTCTTTTCCATCCCCTCCCCTTTTACCTAAAAAGGAAGGGTAGAGAAGAGGAAAGGAAAGGTAGAAATTCCTGAGTTTAGGCTCTCCAGTTTCTTCCCTGTCCAAAGCTACATTTGCAAAGTATCCTCTAAAATGACAACATATCTATAATTCATAAAATAATCAGAACCATCCACCCCAACATAAGGAACTGGGATGATGATCTTCTTTTGTCTGCTTCCAGCTAAATTGGGATGAAGAATTCTCTCCTGGGAGCCCAAAGGGAAATAGGAAAGTTGGCTTTGTCAAAGGAGAGCTAGCTGGCATCATTTGTTTTCCAGCCACTAGGTTCTGAGAAAGTTCGTTGCTTAGCTGACACCTTGACTATGACAGTCTGAAAAGCTGGACAGGCAAGCTAGCTGTTCTGGAAAAGTTCTGAAAACAAGTCTTTAAAAGAAACAGCTTCGATGTAGTTGAGGTAGAGTTAAGTGCAAAGCTGGAATGGAATGTCCCAGAATCTCAGCATCCCAGTGTGTGAATTTTTTCAGAGCTGTCTTTCTCTTCTTTCATCCTGCAGTATACAAAACATAAAAGCAACATATAGTTCTGTAAAGACACAGAGCGTGCAGGGTGCACAGATTGGTCATTGAAGATCAACAAAGACAACTGCCTTTCTTCAGGTTAGTTTGATCACATTATCAAACTTCAATATAACTTTGAAAACATGCCCTTGCAAAGAATAATATGTAATAACAAGTCATGAGATATTTGTACCCAATAAGTGTTATTGGCTGTGTATAGACATTTTAGTCTCAGGTGGTTCTAGAGCTGTCTCCATATACAGAGACACAAACATTACTACATATACATCACCTATTTTGTTGTTTGTGTTAGTCTCCCCTTTCTTCTTTGTTGCCAAGGTCTTCAGGAGGTCTCCCTTTGTCATGTCTGATTTTTATCAACTTGGAAGGAACCCACAGCTTTATACAATGAAGTGAATCCTGGTGAAACATTTCCTATGTGGCTCTATAGAACAAGGGCATGCCAGGTTGTCTTCTAAAGGGACAGTCTTTCAAATAGTACTACATGCCTATACCTCAGAGACTGTGAGGGACAGACCATCCTGATTCCTGAGATTTCATTAAAGGATCTTTCATGTGCCAGTGAGAATCACCTGGCTTTCTTAAAGCAGCTTAATAACTAAACCCTCTCTCCCTTTGGCTGCAACTTCAAATATATTTCTTCTTCATCTTATCCTCCTCCACTCCCCACTCCCCGTCCCATTTCTCCCCTCCTCCTTCCTATTCACTTTTTGGTTAATTAAGGAATAAAAATTCAAATATTTTATACTATGTTTTGCTTATAGTATTTCAATATGGCTAAAAGAAGCCATACACATGTCCTCACCTGCATGATACATAGCACTCAAATTACTGCTGTGAAGTTAATTAGTTCATCAGGTTGAAATGTTGCCTCTTAGGACATGGATAAAATGTAGACGTAGTGTTTGCTAGATTTAACCACATGGAGGAACTGATTTTCTTGGGAATCTCATTATCAGTATTTACTGAGTACACTCTGATTGGTGTTGTATTCTGACATTCCATGAGAACAACTCATTGAGCTGTGCTTCAGGATTCCAGGTTTCCTTTAGACTACTCCAAATGTTTCCAAACTCCTTCTGTAAACCATTTTCAAAGGCTTCCAAACTACATTTTCAGTCCTCCTCATGGCAACCACTCCGCTCCTGGTGCCAATTTTCTGCATGATTCCTTTTCTATTGCCATGAAAAAACATTTAAGAAATCAAGTTAAGGAAAATTCATTTTGGCTCGCAAATTTAGAAATACTGATCTATGGTCATCTTTCTTTTGGATTCTGGATAAAAGGGAGACAGAAAGCATCTCTTTTCACTGAAGGAAGAGGAGGAAGGAAAGAGAAGGTGTGGAGAGTGAGAGTCCCATGGTACTCTGAAGGTGACCCCCAGTCATCTACTTCAGTCAACTATGCCCCACCTCTTACAGATTTCCTCCATTCACAGGAAAATTTTGATCTGGGAACCAAGTGCTGTGCACATGAGACTTTGGGGGAATATTCCATATCATAAGTGTAATAGAAGGTGAGTTATCATGTACAGAATCATAAACTAAACATAGCTTTGTCCTTTAAGTTGCTTATCTCAAGTCCTTTGCCACAGTGATGGAAGCTGGGTTACACATGACACCCTGAGAATTTTGATAGTCTTCTTGGTTGTCTATGGCTTTCTCGTAGCATCAGATGGATATCCTTGTGTTTTAAGATACACAATAAATGGTAAATGCATTCTTACTACCTCAATATTTGTTGTAAGCAGGCTGAGGAAAGCCTCATGACCTAGTTTTTTAAAAGACAGGAGACATTTAAATAATCCTTGTCAGGCTAGAGAGATGGCTCAGTGGGTGAAGATGCTCCTTGCTAAGTCTCAAAATCTGAGCTTAATTTTGAGACCCACTTAGAAGGAGAAAACCAAAGTATTCAATTTATTCCCTGACTTCTACACACACACACTCATACCACCACCAGCACCACCACCACCACCACCACCACCACCACCCATTATCACCATCACATAAAATAAATAAAATGTAATGAAACTTTAAATAATCTTCACAATTTGTAACAGTAAAATATAAAATATGTGATAGTGTTTTGCTGGTTTGTAAGAACTAAGTTCTTTGCATGAGCTTCTGTAGGGTTGTTGGCACAACTAGCAGCTGTGACAGAATAAATCTTTGTGGCTTTTGTTCTCTCTGGCTTCACAGATGAATTACTGACCAATTTGCTTTGAACTGTACAGGCCATGTAGTGGTTGAGCTTCATGAAAGGCAAAGTGCATAGGCATAAAAGCTAACTGCTTTAGAGCTTCAGATGTGCTTCTGATGGTCAGGGCTTCCCCTGTTTGGAACAATGAACTTCTTCATGGCTTTGGCCTGGAAGGTGTGCTGGGAAGAGCTGTCATGCTACATATGACCATGGCCTTTATTAGAAGTCTTCCTCCTCTATGCTCCTTCCTCCTCTTCTTTTCCCTCTTCTTCTTTCCCTTCCTCTTCACCCTCTTTCCTATTTTGAAAGCACGGGTCTAAGGAAGACACAGACAATTCTTTACTTGTAAGCTGCAGACCTCAGATTCATTTTATTCCTGTATGGGCTTTATAGCCTGCATCACCATGCTCAACTTAATTATACTTTTTTTTCTATACATGTCGTGGACTTATATAAATTATAGCTTGTGGAGAAACATGCGATACTGATATACTGACACATGTCTATTCAGGCTCTCGGTAGAAGGTTGTTGGGCTTTGTTATGTGCTCAGAATGCCTTTCTTCTAGAACTACAAAAGTAGTATCTGTGGGCGTGATCCCGAATCTCAATGGAAGGCACGTCTCTCATTTCTCCTTGGTCACTGCCATTGCCAGCTGTGTTGTATTATCTCTCTATCTGGGCATCTTTCCTTAAATTCTCGTGGAACATGGAAACTGCACATAACATCTAATTTATACCTACCTTTTCCATTGTGCCCAGGAAAGAATCCAAGATAGCAGGCAAATAGGAAATAACAGAAAAGCTTGCAGCCTCAAAAAACATATTTGCTAAGTCTTTTGCCATGAAGCTCTGTGCTGTGGTATCATTGAGAAAACACTGATTGGTTTCTAGGAGCTGATTTTGAGCATGAAGAAAAGGTCCATGAGTCATGGGGTGAGATAGTTCTTAAGGGGAGCTGACTT
>JADRCD010120456.1:0-10239 GCA_019843815.1 Montemys delectorum
ATTTACCTTCTCCTTTTCTCAATGACTCTGACCTGTGTCAAACTGACAAATTTTATATATATATATATATATATATATATATATATATGACAACAAAAAACTAGCCAATTAAAAATACAGTAGTTCATAAAACAAGACACAGTTGAGGGAATGGAAGGAAAGGGTGACATTGGGTAGGAAGGATCACTTAGTGTGGACATGTTACCATCAGGATAGAAGACTAACACATCAAGCAGACCTGGGAAGCCAAATTATTTGAAATTAATTCTGGCAACAGATATAATCATTGGAGGATTTCATGTCAAATAACATGTTCAGACCTGGTTTGCATGTGTTTTTTTAAAAAAAAAAATCTCCAGAATTTTGGGAGCTCTATAAGGGAGCGAAAATAGTGTTGGAGAATGAGGAGACATTTTGGGCAAATTGAAATATATGCAATCTTTTTTTTTTTTTTTTAGCAATTCTAACAGATCATTTTAAGAATATGAGCATGCATTATGTATAATTTGGGTTGTTTTTAAAAGGATCGTGTTTGTTATATATAGAGTTGCTAGGGCCTGAACATCTCTTGGAATAGATTTTTATTTGCCCATTAGGAAAGAGAAGGGGGGATGTGGCTAGCCATTACTCAACAATATTGCCCTGTCACATTTTGTCATTTCCAGTGTGAATCTTTATGTCTGTTTTATAATTAAAAAAGGCAAAACCTGTTCTGTTTTTGCTTTAAATGGTCAAAAAAAAATACAGTAGTTCAGGGTGATAATTCACTGTGATATATAAAAAAAAAAAAAAAAAGGAGGTGGATATAATATGGCAGTTGCCTTGATGAGGCCATAGTAGCTATGGTTACTGGTACAAGATCTAAACAAGAACAAGGAAATCAACACTCCAGCATGGAGGAGTAAGGAGCTCATGATGACTCATGCCTAGCTAAAGAGCTATTGACAGTTGATGGATGCTGGAAGAAGTGGAGTTATCTTTCTTTGGGGCTCTGGCCACTGGCAGGTTGTCCATGATCCATTGGATGACTTCATGCACATATAGGCAGCACTAGTTAAACTTAATGGATTATGAAATAAAATAGAGGACATTAACTTGGGAGAGGCATATGTTGGGAGAGTGGGGGAGTGTGAGGGAGTAAGGGGACACATTATCAAAATACATTGTAAACATGTATAAACTCAGAGAAAGAAAATATTTTATTTTTATCAAATATTTTCATTTTTAAAGTTGTATATTGGAGCTTTAAAAAACATACACATTCATTGAGAAAATCTAAATAAGACAAAAGTATACAGAATGTGAAATGGTTTGTAAATACAGTCCACCACACACACCATTTAACAATGTTTATCATCCATGATAGATTGCATGTACAAGGTTGGCAACATTTGATCATGCTCTCTAATGCTGTGGTCGGACCATCTTAACTTGTATAAACACTATAAGATGCTTGCACAAAGAAATCACCTAACGTCCCATTCCTCAGAAGGTATTCATATCATTACCAATATATGTCTATTTCATGATCATTGGAGATAGCTCATTTTCCATTGTACAGGTTAAGTAGGCTACTTGCAACCTTAGATTTTTTCAAAGTTACTTTATTTAAACACTTAAACCTCCTTTCTAGCCCAGTGGCCAAAGGTAGGGGGAAAAGATGGCTAATAGGAACAGGGGATTGTGGACCTGTTCAGAAGTAGTTCTTTGGGCCAATTCCAATCTTCATTGTCAGAATACCAGCAGACTAATATAATACCAAACACCAAACACAAACCAGTAGTGGTGGCATGATCCAGCAGAAACCCCAAGGCTCTGCCCAAATCAGCCCAATTCAGTGGAAGCAGTCAGATTCAACTGGAATACCACAAGAAGTTCTTTGGACATTTCTCTCTACAAAGTCAAGACAAGCAATGACCATCAAAGACCAGTGAAGACCAGCAAAGTGTTGTGCAGCTAGCAAAGGCTATCAAAGTGCTACACGACACCAATGCGAGAGTCTTTATAGGGTTCCATTTATACTCTTTCCAAACATCACACACCCTCTCAAGCATCCGTTCTAGCAAAACATTGCATGGGCTCTCGAGTATCTACTTTAGCAAAACATCCTCTCCTAAGACAGCTTCCAGAAAAACATCATATGGCACTACTGAGTTTCCCAAGAAACCGGAAATTTCCACCTCAGTTACTTTCTTCTAACATTATATATTTAATATTATCATATATTATATATCAACATACATATATTAAACCAGCATTATGTCTTATACCCCATTGTGCAGCCTACATTTCACTTAATGAAATGCCTAATGTGTCACACACTCTCAGGTAGTTCTAGCAGAGACTGAGTGTGACTGAAATCCTTGTTCCTCTTTCACAGACAATAAGAGTGCTGTGAGGAAAATGTGAATGTTTTGTGAGGTCTCTGGGAAAGCCATGGTGGCAATCTTGATATTCTCACTGTGGGTCTAAGATTTGGGCCATTTTATGACAGATCACACAATATTTCTGCCACAGGAAAAAAAAACTCCTATTTATCCTCTATTCTGTATTTAATATGTAAGTCCTACTATGTCATATCTTTGCCAGTAACTTTACAATGGCCCTTCATACTTGGAGTGAAAGCCAGAATAGACACAGTCTGTGCCTTCTCATGCTGCTCAGACTCCACCCCCCTCTTCTCATCGGACTCTATAGCCACACTGACTTTCTTGCCAAGTGTACACCAATTACTTAAGTTTTTATATTGATGATCGTCATCGCTCCGAACAGTGTTCTGAGAACGCCCTAGACACCCACTCACAAGGCTCCTTCACCTTCCTCCAGTGTCTACTCAATTGTACCATCATCAGTGAAGTCCCCTTTGACAAATCCCATTCTATAAGCCTCCCTGAGCCTCAGAGGGAGAAGGAGAGAGCAGGGAGCAAGAAAGAGGAAGAGAGGAAGAGAGGGGAGAGTGGGAGTAAGTCAACCTCCAGAGAGACAATCACCAAGAACTAATTGCTTGTCTGGATTCATCGTGACTGTCAAAGCATTTGTGTCGAAGTGTTTATACGTGAGCGTTCATGTAAAAAGTCAATTATCTTGAGATTTAGAGACTTTCATGACTGTGGGTAGACAAGGAGAACAGCCCTTCCAAGATAACCTACTGGAACAAAAGTGTTTCCTAGAATCTCCTCTCTCTACTGGTCCCAAGCTTGATTCTCAAGCTCCTCCTCGACACTGACTTCCTGTCAGGGGAAAGAAAGGGTATACACAGAGAAAGCAGTGCACAGGATTAGGTAGCAGGCAAACTGCATTATCCTCCTTGCATCTCAGCCTCAACTTGGGTCCCTAGCTGCAGACTGAAAGAAGTCTCTGATTTGAACGGGATTAAGTGCAAAGCAGCGCTGCCCTGCTTCCCTCCTAATCCGCTTTAGGACAACAGAGGTTGACTAGAAGAAAGCCGCTCATTTGTGCAGATGGCTTAATTTAAATAGCTCTTCAAGCAGATTGACTTGGACCAACAGCAAGACGTCTTGGTGTTTCTTTCATCCACTGATCAGGCCCAGTACACACTGCTGAGTCGTCAAGGCTCCGTATTTGCTCTGCATCCCAAGAAAATTTACACAGCACTGATTAATAGTCTACCAGCATCCTATTGAACTTGATGTATGAGTTTTAAATCATACAGCTCATGGCACTAAGTCAACGAAACGCTAAAATAAGCCCCCTCCCTTTTAAAAAAGTAATGATTTGGGTGATGTGGATGAGTTTTGCTAAATTACTGAGACTATGAACCATTTATTAAGTTTGGTGCAAAAGGTTTCAGATTAGGTAAGACAGCTCTCTCCCTATGCAAAAGCTTAAACAACGTTTCCATCATTCTTTCAACGTATGAGATAAATGGTGTCAGGTTGTCAAGTGGATGATATTACCTCAAGGCCCTTCCAAAATGAAAAGTGGCCTATGAGAAGAGGAAGAAAGAAGCAGAGGGAAGAGAGAGGGCCAGAGTAAATGGCACACTCAAGCTTGTACTCTGTTTATATCCTTAGGCATCATAAAAGGGTTCACCTGCTTCCTCATGTCCCATGCATTTCACAGTAGGGTGCTGTTAAGCAATGGCCTACTAGAGAGGCCCTGCCCAGAGCAGCTGACCTCTGTGGAAACTGAAGAGACAATGGTATCTCTGTTCTTCAAGATATTTCCTGCACTTAACCTTCCCAGTGCCCCTACATTCTTACAAATATTTTAATGCTTTCAAGGGCCTGTGCTTCCTTCTCTCAGAAAAATAAGACTCACAAAATACCTATCATGTCTGTGCATTGCGCAAGGATCCAGGCCTCCCTAAAGAATAAGGATTGACCTTGCTAGAAGCAACACGCTGCATAAAATGCTACTGAGACACTGAGAATTAAATGATGGGCTTCCTAAAAAAAAAATGCAATTAAACTAGAGATTATTAATGAAGTACATACCTCGAAGAGTCTCAAAATAAGTTAAAGGAGAGTTGGAGAGATGTCTCTATGGTTCAAAAACACATACTGCTCAGGCTGAAGATCCAAGTTCAGTTCCCAGCACCTATACAGCTCACACGTGCCTGTAACTACAGTTCCAGGGGATCTGACAACCTCTTTTGAACTTTATGGGTTTCTACACACGCACGTGCACACACACACACATGCTCACACACTTAAAAATAAAAAATAATTCAAAAATGGAAAAGTGAGGCTGGAGAGATGGCTCAGCAGTTAAGAGCACTGGCTGATCTTCCAGGGCACCTGAGTTCAATTCCCAGCACGCACATGGCGGCTCACAATTGTCTGTAACTCCAATTCCAGGGGCTCTAATACTCTCCCACAGACATACAAGCAGACAAAACACAAATGCACATAAAATAATTTTTTTTAAATGAAAAAGTAACTAACTTGTAAATAATCTATAGTTTCAAAGGAAAAAAAATCACAATGGAAATGTGAATGAACCTAGAATGTGATGATAATGAAAATACAGAGTATATCAAAATAGGCATGATGCTCATTAGAAAAATCATGCTTCCAAATACCACTTCCAAATACCGACACTTGGGTAAAAGGAAATATATCAAACCACATCCGTTTGTAGGAAGCTACAAAAAGGAGATCAGAGCGAGCCCAAAGGAGCATCATAGGTAGGAAATAATGGGGCGTAGAGTGGAAATCAGTAAAGTAGAAAATAGTAAGTGTTCTAACAGCTACTGGTAGGCTGCAGGACATTCTGATGCCACCCACCCAGAGTCAGTGTGAGATTTCAAAGGCTTAAGACCAACATCCATCCGAAAGACTGTCTTCACTGGATGCCAGCCACAGCTATAGCATCCTCGGGCCATTCGTTTTTCTTACTAATCAACCTCCAGCCCAGGAGTTTCCCATGACCTTTCTCAGATTTAGTAAGTCTCTGCTAAATGTATGTTTTCAATGAATTTTAGGTGAAGAAACAACTTAAACAGCATGATCCAGGCAACCGTGCGAACGCTGGAATAACGGATGTGTGCCTTTAATTGGATGTCCTGAGAAAGACATGGCCTGACATGTTTCTTGCGGAAAACAGTCTGAAGCTAACCATGAAGAAATATCAGAAGAATGCAAATCTAGAGGTTACTAAAAACAAACAACAAACAAACAAACAAACAAACACCAAAAAAGCCTGGCACTTCAGTAGACTCACACACTCCATGTCAAGTTTAAACCAATCCATGGGAATGTTCTATATTAAAACCCTCTAGAGATGTGGATACAGTGACTCATCTTGTAACCCCATATGAAAGGCTCTAAGGATGTATATCACTCTAAGGTGAGCATGGTGGCTCACATTGTAACCCCAAGAACTAAGGGATCTGAGGTGAGAGAATGGTAAGTTGCAGGCCAGCCAAGTTTACAGAGCAAGCTCCTCATATTGGAGAGCAAACAAACATAGAAAGGAGATAGGACAGTTTGAACAGACTATTGTGAGAACACTTACTGGATACCTTTGTGTGAAATGATATGGGGAAAGTAGCTGGCCCCACCCTTCCTGAGGTTCTGTGGGAGAGCTGGCCCCACTCCTCACAGGCTGCAGCCACCGCCCTCCCTACCTCACCTGGGTAGCACAGTGGAGGCGGTCCTGGTGATAATGGTGAGAGAGAACTGCCTCAAAGGTGTGAGAGTGGGAGCTACTGCTCCTCACTTAGGCGGTGCCGGGGAGCTGGCCCTGATGGCATGGGCACACGAGAGCTGGTGGGGCTAACCAACTGAGCTACCACCCAGAGTCAGATCCAGGGCTCTGAGTTGGCCCACCTCAACATCTACCTCATCTATGAACTGCTGAAGCATGTGAAGGGCACAGGTCCTGCAGAACCAAAATTGCAGGATCTCCATGACATAGGGCAATAACAGAACATCCAAGAGGAGTCCTGGTGAGGATCCAGTATTGATGGTGTAGCAAAAGCCAGAGGCCTTGAACCAGACCAATGACTTACTGCAATGAACATTTGCAAGTAAAAATGTCTGGGTAAAAAAAGGTGGATTGTGTGACACACTGCAGCTGCCATGGCAAGATGATTTTTTTGTTTGTTTGTTTCATTATCTTTTGGGGGAGGGGAGGTTGCAAGGGCAGAGGTCAGATATGGAGGGACAGGGAAATGAGTGGGATTAGGGTGCATAGTAAATTTCACAAAGAATAAAAAAGGTTTTTTTTAAACCTTTAATATAAACTATGGACTATATAACAACGCTATTTTGTGTTAGATTATTTGATTTAAAAAACTGTTATACAAAATATAATTTTATAATTATAATATAAGTTGTACAAAATATTTCATAAATACACACTGAATTCTGTGTCAAAGGTCTATACCTTTTACATTTAAAAGGAAGGAGTGTTATACTGAAAGGGCATAGCTGTTATTAAATATCAAGACTGCTGCCGAGAAAATATCTACTGTGATCCTAGGATACAGTTAAGCCATGCAACTGCCTTCAGAAGACCCTCCTTTTCACAGGTTTTGGGTTCATCTGTAGCATAGATTTGTAGATGTTACTGAGAAGGAAACTATATCTTCAGGCCTGCCTGAGTTCATATTCTAATTTCCCTAAATGTTGACTCCATCCCAATTCAAAGATTTCTATAAAACTTTGTCTTGAAATCTGCTGACAGCGAGCGACTAATTGAGCAGCAGAAGAGGAAAAGCCTCGTGGTAAAGGAGCAGCCACATTTGGTCCCAGGTGAACTCACAAAGCAGAGAAAAGAGACAAACTACAGCCTTTTCCCTCTCCACTCCACCACTGTCTGCGCCCAAACTCCCATTCAGGGGAGGACCGCAGCCATTTTTCCTATGCGGTTTTGTCTCTAATCTAAGCAGCTATTGAATTGAATATTACTGTGTGGCTTTTAAAGTCCACACACCCCCAGCAAGAGTTAACCGGAATTCTAGATGTTATCAAATATATTCAAACATGATGCTTGAGTGGTCTTTGCAGCTGGTAGGTAATACATAAAATATGTTCAGCCAGTGATAGCGTCCTTATCTAAAGACAGAAGCTAGCAAAATTTCATCCTGTGTGCCCTGTCAGATTGTTCCCTTGGACAGATGGCAGGAGCCTCCTGGTGACAAGGGTGAGATGTTATCTGAGTGTCATGGCAGTGGCTTTCTCATTGCCCTGCACAGAGCTCCCAGTCTGCTCTCACTAGTGAAGCATGCAAATGAGTGGGCGGAGGCAGAATGTACGTGTGACCAATGAACTCATATAATTAGCATCTTGCCCAAAGGATCCCCGAACTCTTCCAGGCTTGGTCCCTCTGCCTAATTGGAGGCTCACATTGTCACTCTCTTGCCCTGTCAAATATCGCTCCCCCTACCCCCAATGGTAACAGCCAAGCTACAGCACAAAGTGGTTATTTTTAGTGATCTTGTACGGAATCAGGCCTTTGCTGTCTGTAATGGATGTTTTTAAAGTCTACTTGCTACAAATTAGAGTCATCTGAGTAGGGAGTCCCAGCTAAAGATTGTCGCAACTGATGGGGGAAGACCCACCCCGAATGTGGGTGGCACCTTCATGAAAGAGAATGTGGCAGAAGGAAGATGGTTTGCCTTCTTTTCACCTGGCCTTTGCCCTTCTCAGGGGTTGATTTACGCTACCGCTGCCGCTGCTGTTGCCGCTGCTGCTATAGATGATGATGATGATGATGGTGGTGGTGATGATGATGACGATGATTCTTTCGCTTATATCAGAACCAGCATACTAGGCTTCCATCATTGGTTATGGACTAGCAGCTCTCCACAAAACTTCTAGGTTCCAGTGTCAGGTTGGGACTGCTGGGACAACTAGCCTCAAAGACAGAGCAAGTACCAAGCTCTCAACCTCACCAGTCTGAGACCATTTAGTATTATTTTAGTGTAAGTTGAATTAATAACATTTTTTTCATCACCTCTGCTCTATTTCTCTACAGAGCCCCACAAATATACAATGTCTCCACTCATGGAATCAGCCAGGAGCTCGCTGGCGAAATCCAGGCCCAGCATCTCCCTCAGCACACTGCCTGCATTTGTCTCATCTTACCTACCAGATACTAAAGGTACCTGGTGCTAAAGGCATCCAACACAAAATGTACTCCTACAACTGTTTGTTTACTTATTTTAATCTATTTATTTATTCATTTATTTTTGTTTTGTTTTGTTTGAGAAAGGGTTTCCCTGTGTCCTGCTGGATGTCTTGTAATTTGCTCTGTACACCAGGCTGGCCTCAAAGTCACAGAGATCTACCTTCTTCTGTCCCCAAGTGCTGGGAAACGTTTGTTATCACTGACCAGCTTATGACCATTTTAAATGGTGTATTTAAAAGGTGCTAAGTACCTTCAGGTCACAGTACAGCTGATCTCCAGAACTCTCGTCATCTTGCAAAACTAAAATTCTACACCACTTAGCTATTTTCAACCCTTGTTCCCCAAGTTCATAGCAAAGCTATTCTCCTTTCTGTCTCTATGAACTTGACCATGCCAAGTTCTAAAGACACTAGCAACTCAGTACAGATGCATTCACCAGCTGAGATTCTTCCTTCAAACTTCTTCCTATATGGGAACTCATACAGTACATATGTTGGTGTGGCTGGCTTATTCTGCTCATCATAATGTCCTTGAGTCTCACTGATGTTGTAGTATGTCAGGATAAGTAACATTCCATTTTATACAGATGCTATATTGTTGACAACAAATGAATGAATTCCTTACTAGATATGCAGTTTCCAAATATTTTCCTCTCCTTCTATGTGTTACCTTATCCCTCTGCCAACTGTGTGCTTATTTTCTTAAATTCATTTAATCTGAATGCTGTTTGAGAATAGAATTTAAAAGGCATTCTTTACTTGATATTCAAATCCAATGTAATTTGTACCAAAATCATATCATTGGATAATACTAAGAGAGGTACTATATACTTACAAATGTGTGTGTGTGTATGTGTGTGTGTGTGTGTGTGTATGTGTGTGTGTCTTTTAGTTAGGGTGGTAACCTTTCTAGGGTGTTCAAACTGTGTCACTTACTCTTCACATATGCACATGCTTCTCCACAATGCATCCATAAAGTCTTGAAAATACCACCAGTTCTCTGACTTCCTTATGAGCTTGAAACCAGGAAGTGTTATAAAACTGCATTTACTCCACGAGTGAAAAACACCCAAGAGTTGCTCCTGAAACTGTGGCCCAGGCCACAAAGCCCTTCCCTAATTGTAATGTTAGTTGATTAATTTGAAGGAAATAAAATGGCTGATGAAATGGGACCTGAAAAGGGGCAGCCTTTGGGCTGGAGAGTTGGCATAGGGGTTAAGAGCAAGGACTGCTCTTCCAGAGGACCCTGGTTCTATTCCCAGTACTTACACAGTGATCAACCATTTTAGTTCTAGTTGCAGGGGATCCAATACCCTTTACTGACTCCAAGATCACCAGACATACATGTGATCCACAGACACACAGTAAGGCAAAACACTCACACATATAAAATATAAAATAAATAAATCTAAAACATGAAAGTTCGTTTTTTCACAGAACCAGTAAGGATAACAAGAAAAGTGTCAGAATCAAATCTTTTGGAACTCTGAAGATCAGCCAGACTCATCACAGTCGGAAGAATATTAATTAAAAAATAAGTGTCTCGGCCAGAGCAAGGCGGGGCGGAGCGAGCTGGGCCAGAGTGAGCAGAGGTCCTGAGTTCAATTCCCAGCATCCCCATGATGGCTCACAGCCATCTGTA
>JADRCD010120458.1:0-18195 GCA_019843815.1 Montemys delectorum
GTTTTGCAATATGTGCCCTTAAAAAGTTGCAAATGACAGACTTTTTAAAAAATTATTTTATTGGTTTTATAATAAAAATTATTTTATTTCAAATGCTGTCTGCCTTCCTGGTCTCCCCTCCACAAACTTCCCTAGTCTAGCCTCCCATACTCCTCCCCTTCCCCTCTCCTTTTCCTCTAAGATGGTACTCCCCCACCCACCTGCCCACCCATGCATACCTCACCCCTCTAGCATCTCCCTTCACTGGGGAAACAAGTTTCCACAGGACCAAGCACATCTGCTCCCATTGATGCCAGATAAAGCAATCAACCCACATGTACTATTTGGTTGGTGATTTAGTCCCTGAGAGCTCTGAGGGGTCCGATTAGTTGATATTGTTGTTCTTCCTATGGGGTTGCAATCCCCTTCAGCTCCTTCAGTTCTTCCCCTAATTCTTCCATTGGGGTCTCCGAGCTCCGTCCAATGGTTGACTTGAGTCAACCATTGCATGCCTCTTAGTCAAGGGCTAGCAGAGCCTTTCAGAGGACAGTCATACCAGGCTCCTGTCGGCAAGCACTTCTTGGCATCATAAATGGTGTCAGGGTGTCTGTGGATGGGATGGGTCCCGAGGCTGGGCAGTCTCTGGATGGTCTTTCTCTCAGTCTCTGCTCATTTTTTTTTTAATCCCTGTGGTTCCTTTAGACAGGAATAATTCTGGGTTAACTTGGTCAGGGAAGAAATAAATAAAGAACATAAAGACTTTCTAAAATTTAATGAAAATAAAGGCACAGCATACCCAATGAGACACAGTGAAAACTCATAGCTCTGAGTGCCTCCAAAAAGAAACTGGAGAGAATATACACTGGCAACTTAACAGCACATCTGAAAGCTCTAGAACTAAAAGAAGCAAACACACTCAAGAAGAGTAGAATACAGGAAATAATCAAACTCAGAGCTGAAATCAACCAATTAGAAACAAAGAGAACTACACAAAGAATCAATAAAACTAAGAGCTAGTTCTTTGAAAAAATCAACAAGATAGAGAAACCCTTTGCCAAACTAATTAAAGAGCACAGAGACAGTATCCAAATTAACAAAATCAGAAATGAAAAGGGAAACATAACAGAAAATGGAAAAAAAAATTTCAAAAAAATCCTCAGATCCTACTACAAAAGCCTATAATCAACAAAACTGGAAAATTGAGATGAAATGGACAATTTTCTAGACCAACACCACATACCAAAGTTAACTCAGGATCAGATAAACTATCTAAACAGTCCATAACCCCTAAGGAAAAGAAAGAGTCACTAAATCTCCCAACCAAAAGAAACCCAGGGCCAGATGGTTTTAGTGCAGAATTCTATCAGACCATCAAAGAAAACCCAATACCAATACTTCTCAAATTCCACAAAATAGAAACAGAAGGAGCACTACCCAATTCATTCTGTGAAGCCACAGTTATGCTGATATATAAACCACATAAAGATTCAACAAAGAAAGAGAACTTCAGATCAATTTTCCTTATGAATATCGATGCAAAAATACTAAATAAAATTCTCACAAACTGAATCTATGAACATATGAAAATGATCATTAACCATGATCAAGTAGGCTTCCTCCCAGGGATGCAGGGATGGTTCAATATATGGAAATCCATCAATGTAATACACTATATAAACAAACTCAAAGAAAAAAATTATATGATCATCTCACTGGATGGTAAAAAAAAAAAACAAAAAAGCCTTTGACAAAATACACAACCCCTTCATGTTAAAAGTCTTAGAAAAGTCAGGAATTCAATTTTAGGCACATACCTAAAATTAATAAAAAACAAAACAAAATAAAACACAGCAAACCAACAGCCAAAATCAAATTAAATGGATTAAACTTTAAGCAATCTCACTAAAATCAGGGACAAGATAAGGCTGCCCACTCTTTCCCTATTTAGTCAATACAGCATTCAAAGTTCTAGCCAGAGCAATTAAACAACAAAAGGAGGTCAATGGGATACAAATTGGAAAGGAAGACATCAAGGTATCATTATTTGCAAATAACAGACTTAAACAAAAATTTAAACAATAACATTTATGTGTGCATGCTTGTATGGTGTGTCTGTCTGTCTGTCTGTCTATGTCTGTGTGTGAGTGTATGCCTGTAGAGGCCAGAGGACAAACATCAGGTTTCTTTCTAGATAGTTCTCTGTCCCGTTTTTTGAGACAGGTACATTATTATTATTTTTAAGACAGCTCTCTCACTGAACCTACATCACTGATTTGGCCAGATTGGCTAGTCTGCCTGTCCATCAATCCCCAGGGATCCTCGTGTCCCTACTTCCACAAGGCTGGCATTTCATTTGGCTGCTAGTAGTAAAACTCGAGCTGTTGTGCTTATTAGACAGTACCTTTCCTTTCCCTTAAACATTAACAAGTATTTAAAAGGAAAAGTTAACACTCAAGAGTCAACCTACATAAACTGGCATGTTGTAGGGATTTTATGTTAAGGGGTGGCTCTTTATTAACAAAAATCAACAACACAAATCGAGAGAAAAACCTGTAACTTGCTACAGTACCAAAAACCAGGATGGGTCCTTGAGAAGAAGAAAGATGCTAGGAAGAGAGATGCTAGTAAACTGGACTAACCCTTTCACATTGGCAAATGCACCTGTGCCCGGGTCTTCTTGTCTTTTTCAGATGAATTATAATATACATGGTAAGATAAGGCATGCAAAGGATCCTTTATCCTGATTCTAACCCCCTTTCAGTTATTTAAGCATGGTGGACAATCAAACCTAAGACACCAAACCCTGACACTATTGCTGTTGCCAAGAGGCGCTTGCTGGCAGGAACCTGGTGTGGCTGTTCCTTGGGAAGTTCTGCCAGCAAATGACCAATGCAGATGTGGATTCTTGAAGCCAACCATCAGACTGAGCCTGGGGACCCTGGTGAGGGAGGTGACTGAAGGACTAGAAGAGCAGAGTCGGGTTGCAACCCATAGGAAGAACAATGTCAGCTGGCCAGACCACCCAGTGCTCCCAGGGACTAGACCACCAACCAAGGAGGGATCTATGGCTCCAGATACATGTAGAGCAGAGGATGGCCTTGTCTGACATCAGTGTGAGGGGAGGCCCTTGGTCCTGTGGAGGTTTGATGCCCCAACATAGGGGGATACTGGAGGGGTGGAGTAGGAGAGGGTGGGTCAGGAGGAGCACCCTCATAGAAGCTAAGAGAAGTGGGGAGAGGGCAGATGTAGGATGAGGGGTTTGTGGAGGGGTAACTGGGAATTGGGATATCATTTGAGATATAAATGAATGGATTAATAAAAAAATGTAAAAAGAAAAAAAGAATTTGTAGACAATCTTGTGACCATTTCTGTGTGAAAATTAAAAGTAAAATAATCTAGAAAGTGAAACAACATGCCAACAAAAGTTAGCATGTCAGAAGAAAAAGAATGGTATTCTTTCCAAAATAAAAAGTTATTTTATGTGACTGGCTTTCATGGCTAGGAAAGACAGGCAACTATATTTTTTATTTTTTGTTTTTAGTTGGTTTAGACTGTAATTTCTGATAGGAATGGTAATTTTATTTCCTTTATCTCTTTCCTTCTTTGATAAAACATTTCTTAATCCAGTCTTATTTTTAATTAAAACCAACTCAAAGTTGAATACTTAGAAAACAAAACAAAACTGAATTTTTAAATATGGCTTTAGAGTGAAAGTTAAGTTCTTTATCTGAGATAACAGACCCCTTAATGTCTGGACCATTTTAGGAGACAGAGGTTGGCTAATACCCTTAGTCACATACAATAACTGGGTAGAGAATGCACATCTGGGTGAGTTACATGGACTTAATTTTAGTTCACTATTGGAGTGAATTGTAAAAGTGCATTTTCTTTTCTTTCTACTAGTGTCCTGAATTTCTTGACCTTGAAAAATCCAAACTCAAATCCAAAGACTCACTCTCGAGTGGAAAGCACCTGAACACAGCTTCAGAAGACAACTTGACTTCACTTTTAAAACAAGACAGTGATGTGTCATCAGAGCTTGACCCGCGGCAAAGAAAAACTTACCTTCATCCCATCCGGCATCCATCTCTGCCAGACTCCTCCCTAAGCACTGTAGGGATCTTGGGTCTCCATAGGCATGTTTCTGATCCTGGTCTTCCAGGAAAGTAACCTTTTTGTACTATTTCCTCCACATCCAATGTAAGTGCTTTTAATGGCTGTTTTCCTTTTTGTATTTAAATCCTCTCTACTTGACTCAGGGGCTCACAAGGTACCATTATATGCAAAAGTACTGTATATTTTTCCTAAATTGAAGCTTGTAAGGTAACATTGAGCAGTTAGGATGTAAATATATAATAAGAGCTTTTTGGTTCCAAATGTTAAAACTGCCAGCATCTCAAGGCACCTTGTTTTCTGAATTTTATTTTTCAAATCATGTGCATGTTAGGGAACTCCAGTTTCTCTTGCATGGAGACTCCTATTGACCGCTTTTACTGATCCAGTGCTTCATTATGAAAATGCCTTCCAAGCAAATAACAAACCAAGGAATAAAAGAGTTCATAAGTACAACTCAGATGATCCTCAACTTAGGAAAAGTTAGGAAGGGGCGTGAAGAGAAGCTAGTTGCTTTGGAGAAGAGACATCCTTCTGTATCAACATGTTTAAAGTTACTTACATTCATTTCCTTTGATAATTAAAAAAAAAAAAAAAAGCGATGCAAGGCTTGAGCTATACTCAGCAGACAGAAAGGGAACAAAATCCTAAAATGCCAAAAGATACAGTTCTTCCTCCATACATTTTTACAGGGACAGGCATATGAAAGGCAGACGGAAGTGGGTTTAGTAAACTTGAGGTCACATGGAAGAAAATCCATATGAGGTTTCAACAGGCATCCAAGCCCTGGTTTCATGTCCCTAGAAGACCTTCATCAAGAGTTATTCATTTTGGTAAGATGACAGCACAAAGCTGTCCCAAGCTTCCAAAGGTGAGGAAACCGTAGGAAGCAGTTGCCTGTAGTCTCTGGGCCAGTGAGCAGTCAGTCTGTCAGTAAGGAGAATCTAAACTCTGCTTTTAGGCAGGCCAGTGGGAGGAGTACAGAAAGATCTTGTGTGAATTTCGGCCCTACTTTTGGACAGATTGAGGAGGCACAGTGCTCCCCCAAGCTTGTCTTCAGCTAAACCATAAGGAATAGTGGAGAACATTAGTGAGAGGATAACATGGTCTCTCGAGTAAATTCTGCAGTAGCTGCATTCACTAACTACCTAAAATATTTACAGTAGTACATTTTCCTGAGGACTAAAATGGAAGATTATTTTGTGTGTTGGGCATGGTCCTTAACATGCTACTTACACAAAAGGACATTCACAATTTCTTCAGATTTTTATATGTGATAAGTCTTGCATTTGATGAAAGTCAGACTCTAGTTAACCATTCATTTTGAACTCAATCATAATTTTAAAATTTTCAGACACTGACTTATTGTGTTCTTTTCTTCTAAACAAACACTCAGAAAACAAACACTTGGTTTTTCTACTAATTCTTATGTTCCCACAGACCTTTTGACAATATACTAACTGTATATTATTAAATGGATTTCTTGGTCAATGAACACTTTGACACTAACCTGTCAATCCACTTCAAATGCAAGTAGTTTATTAAATATGTGTAATACTACTACTGTATTTAAAATATGGTTATAGAGTGACCTTAAATTGTTCCCTATATATTTTGAAGCAGTCACAGAATTTGCCAGTCTGACCTGGGTATCTGAGAGAATCTGTACACAGGGAATGTTCTTATTCTCACTTAATTTAAGGAAAGTAATCATAGGTGGTTGCACATTTATGGCAAAAGACCAGTCAAGTCAACAAAACTGCAGAAAATTAGAATGGGCTTCGCAGATCCTTTGCTATGGTACAGATACAAATGTAGACTAAAGGACACTTTCAATCATTCATTCAACAGACATTTGAATGAGGTGCCACACACAAGGGAGAGGGTCCTATAAGTAGCGAACAATTTAGATGTAGATGTAGGGACTGTATTTTCATTTCAGGTTACATTTCTGCAGCTGCAGCAAATTTCCAAAAGACTGTTCTGCCTAAGCTCTCTGAGCATTCAGATTCAATTCATGAGAGCTTGCTCATTGGTAAAGAGAGGCGATTTGGCAGGTGAGGGACAGAGGTCTAGTTGTTTGATTAGTGAATACTTCCACTGCAATATTGGGTATGATGTGCACACAATTCAGCCTGCTGAAAGCCTTGGTTTATACTTCTTTGTAGAAACTGGGCACACAGGGAAGGGAAGGTCATGGGTCATTTACAAGCATCCACCTGGTTTAAATTCTAGCACAACACAAACCCATTCCCTTCTTAATTCTTTACATACAGTAAATTGTTTGCTGTTTAAATTGTCTCAGGGGACTGTGTAGGAATATAAAAAGATCTTTTTTGTTTTCTATAGAATATTAGTTTTAAAAGTGTCCCAAGCAACATAAAGATATACATAGTCATAAATGTCAGATGAAAGATAGTTTAACTGACCTATGGGTAATAAAAGCAATTATCTTGACTACAATATACACCCTAAAAATAGCTTTAAAATAGCATTATCCTACCTATCATTTATAGCAAAAGCAATCTGTCACCTCTGACTTGGAGTCTTGCCCAAGGCCAGGTCTAACTTCTGCACCAGGCAAACCTCAGCATAGTGATTGCTTTCCTTGGAGGGAATTAGAAGTATTGATGTAACACCTTTTGCTCTTAACCCAAAATTAGTGTCTGGTCCCACGTCCTTTAAAAAAAATGCTATCTTAAAGTTTATTTGGATGAGATGTTCTCCTGCTGCTATTAATTGCAGGACAGAGAATTGCCGCCAAGACTCATCATTTTATCCCAGAGGGGAGCCCCATACTTTAATTAGCTGATGAGAAAACCAGGAATAAAAAATACAGAAGTGATGTTTTTAATATAATACTCACTAGTTCGACAAACAGGGGAAAGCAGGGGGCCAATCTGAGGCAGTGTAAATTTCAAGTTTATTATAATGGACTGGCTGTGAGATTTAAGTTTTATTGTCAGGGGAGAGGCCATACTGACATTGGGAATCAGGAGTCATGTGTGCATTTTAGATCTCAAAGCTTGAACTTGCACAATGGTTCCAAAACACCTAGGAGAAAGCATTTGTATCCAAATGTCATTTTCAAATCCTAACTTACACACCATAGATAAGGATAAAATGTACCAGCTCTTCAGTTCATACAAAAGAGTAATTAATAAGAAATAATATTATTTTATAGTAGGAAAAAAGCAATTCAGTAGTCAGTTGTTAGAAATGAACTGTAACTCTGGCAATAACTTAATATAAGGGACTCTATACTGTTTATTCATGGGAGAAGCAACACCCAAGAACATAGTCTTGACATGTTAATGGGCTTTTTATTTAATGTTAGAAACTTTTAGGTCAGAAAATTCAATTATTATTTCATTTCTGGTCACATTTTTGCAGTAACATAAATATGCCAATACTGGTCATTTGGAGAGACCCTGAGAAGGCAGGTTGCTAGGGAGTGCCCTCAAACTGTGGTTCTGAAGTTAGCAATGCTCGTATCACCCAAGAAGTTTGAAACAAATGGTTCTGGGTCTCATCCCAGAGCTACTAAGTCAGAAATGTGAAGGCTGGGCCCCAGTAATCCTTCACAGGGTCTGTACACACACTAAAACATTGAGGTCCACAACGTACACCCTCTAGTCACGCCAATTCGATCCTAACTGTAACTATTTTATTCACATGCTATATGATCCTGAGGGAATTGCCTACTTTGAGTTTTGCCCTGATCCTGTAAAAATGAGACTATATCCCATGCCTCACTAAAGTTTGAGAAGAAACAAAAATCAAGTAAAGTGCCTGGCACAAAGTAGGTACTTAAAAAAAAAGAAAGATTCTAAAATCCACCCCTACTCCCTGAACATGACATTAAAGACACTTAGGAAGACAAATAATTTTCTTTTGCACAAGTGCTAAGTAACTATGTTGTTGTTTCCATGACTAAAGCTTTTGACTCAGAATAACTTAACTGTAGCTATAAGCTCCCCTTAATGTTGTGCTATTGGCACTGCAGCTTTAAAGTAATAATATTGACAATAATGGTGGTGAAATATAACTTTCACTGTTACACACACACACACACCTAATCTGAACTGTTAAATTCTGCAGGGTGACCTGTCCAACTCAAAGCCACTAGAGTATATTCTATAAAGGCTAGTGCACGGTACACTGTCTCCTTAGATGTGACACAGTTCCCAGATGGACATTTGAAACCATTTACAAAATTCAACTTTGAAAGTAAACACAGTTACTGTTTTTACAGAGACTACAGCTTCACAGTGGTAGTGGTACTCTCAGGCCCTCAGATCTTTTCCCTCACAGCACAAATACATTCTGTAGATGTTAAACACCCGAGTTCTAGTGTGGAATGCTGGAAATGACAAAATGTTCGGTGTGGTAAACCTGAAATCAAATCCTACCTTTTCTGCTTATGACTGAGGGGAAACCCTAAATTGAACCTCAGTATTCAAAAGCACATAAATAGAAATGATTTCTGAAATATCTCTCCGAAATGTACAGTACACAATGGAAGTGTGTGAACCTTGCAGTGTGTGAAGGTGCAAGTCCATCCTGTGACATGCGCATTGTCTGAGTGGTGCTCAGGCTGTGACACGGTAGCACTGATCACTGTGTTATTGATTACCATGTGAAAACATCTCCATCACTCTTTCTTCCTCCTAACTCTTCACACAGACACTCAGTGTGTAACAGAAATCTACAAAGTGGTTTTCAAGCACCTGCCAAAGATGGGGTTGCTGAAAGGAGAGAGTGTTAGTTGGGGCCACCTCTTCTGCATTTTCTCCCAGGTATTTGGTCAACATATGTCGACTGGCGTATTCACACTGTAGATGCTGTCTATATTTGAGATAGGTTACCCATCCTCTCCCGGATCCCCTGCACGATCTCATTCCGAGCTGTTTGCTTGGGGTTCTTAAAGGGATGTTAACATTTTGAAAACTAAAAGGATATTTTCAATGCTTTGTAAAATATGAAGTATCGTGACTGAGCAGGGCTCGTGATTAGAATGTCCTTAGAGTCTTCTGTGGTAAAAAGTGTTTTATCAATGTCCAGTACTGGAGAAGAAAACTCACAGAAGGTATGACTTGGGATATGATAACATGAAAGGAAACTCACAAAGATTATTTTCCTAATTATTACATGGAAGTTGAGAGATGACTAATTGGAAGTTACTTAAAACTACCATGTTATTACTACATGAGAATAAAACATTTATAGAAATGGAATGTATACGAAACTGTATACTCAGCTGATCTGATCCCTTACTCTACCAGACACGATTGGACGTGTAAACACACATGGCAAGAACGACTGCAGTAGAGCTCCCAGTTAAAAACTTCTATTTATGAGAAGTAGCAATGGGAACATGGTCATTGCTTTATAATTAATGCCAAAACTTAGTTTAATTCCTAAACTGTAATATGTCATCTGTTGCTTCCATAAGTTAAGATGTTTTGAAAGATTTAAAATAATTTGATGCACCTGTGATTTCAAAGCTTTATATATTTAACTCATGTTCTTTGGTCTTCCTCTGGTATATGATGATGTAACTTAAAAACTCACAATTGTGAATAACCACAACTGTGAGCTTTTTGATGGTATCAGTTTTCATTTTAATTTATACTCCATTCGAGTGCATAAAAATGTCCACTCCATATCTCTTACTGCTAATTATGTGGAAAATTGAAGGATCACTAAAGTTATCATGAGCTCTTCCTACATTCTCCTCAAATGCTCACAGAGCTACAACAGCAATGAAATGGCATACCTACCCTTCTCCCAAACTCACACACACACACACACACACACACACACACACACACACACACACACAGACACACGATACCCAGAAATCCCTACTTTTCTCCAACGCTCCTACTGATTTGGACAAAAGGCATGTGACCTCTTTATAGCTAAAATTTTCATTTTATAATTCTGATGAGAAAATGTATTATCCCAGAAGGTTTGCCAGTCAGTGAATAATGTATTTCAGATTAGAAACATGTGTGATCACTTGAAAATGTCAGCCATCTGATGTAACGAAGCTCACTCACGTGCTGTTACAGGAAACTCTGGAATGCTTTAAGCTAACTGAAACAATCGACCAAAACACATACTACTTCATAGTCTTTACGCACATACTGTAGCATGGAATCATGATGCTTTTGAAATAATCTGTGCAGAAATATTTATTTTTTAGCCAATATTTTCCTCAAAGATCGGTATGTGGTGTTGACAGTGTAATCTATTTGCACAGCTAGTTTTGCAATAACCTTCTACAAATAACTGTACATAAGAAAAATGTAAATTTCATGTAAAAATGGTTGTGAATTTTTGGTAGCTGAAAGAATTATACAAGTTGTATTGAAAATATAGTATATATATACATATATATATATACCTAATTTAAGAATGAGATATAATTTCTGATCTATTTATACATGAAAAATTCAAGAATTTGTAAAAGAATTTATTTTGGAGGAAAAAAAGGAAGTAAATCCTATTAGCTAGCTAGTGTACTTTTAATAAAGAATCCAACAAGATCCAACATTTTATTAATTACAGTACTAGACACACTATAGGCATGGTGGTGCTGATCACTTCGAAATTCACATCATTGTAACAGTGCTACAATTTTACCGCTAGCGAGCTCCACTAAGTGATTATAAAAAGCATTAAATCTGAATGTAAAGAAATAAAAAATTTTACTCATTGCCCCATCAGAACCATGGCATAAAAATGTCAGAAATATTTATTGTTTGCTAAAATTTGCTGAAGGATGAATGGCCTTTAATGTACATTCAAAATAGCTCATTTGTAATGAGAGCTTGGCTCATCTTTTCGTTCAAAATGAAAGTGTGGAGCTATTATTTCCTCTTGCTTAAGTTCCATACAGCTCAATTTCTTCCCTAGCTGTGTCTGTGTCATTTAAAAAAATTTACACTATCTTTTGAACAAACTTTTAAACAAATTTGTTGGCTCTGGTATGGCATGTCTAAACACAGCATCATTTGCGTAGTGGCGTACATTCTTCATGCTTTGTTTTAAAGATGTAAGAAGCCAAGAGCATATCCCATGTGACAAATGTAAAACTAAACTGATACAGATAATAGAACATACTACATTGCTGCCTGTAAATGAAATGGACTGTGAAATCAGAACCAAAGTAGAGAAGGCAAATAACCTGGAAATATTCCGTAACATAATCATCCCTTATCCTCAGACATATTGAGGGCCCTGCATTTACACAACTGCGGGAATTTAAATATGCATGAGAAAGTCCAGTTACTCCTAAAGTCGTTTTTAAAAGGCCTTTAATTTCCAAAATAACCTGAGTATTTAATTAGTATACTTCTAGAACAGTGACATCCACATTGCTCAAGTTATCTTTTGAAATTTCAGTAATCATAGAAAAATAAGACAACTAAATAAGCAACACAGACAATTAAATCGAAATGGTTATATGCATGTATCTATATATTTAAACGTTTGTACTTAGAGAAAAGATTAAACTTCAGCCCCCAGTACATTGGAATTGCGATCCCATCATTCCTGATTCACACATCTTTCCAATTAGATATTAAATGATGCTATAACTTCTTGATGTTAATGAAGGGGTACACCCTATAACAAGACCACAACATGGGCAAAAACCTTGTGCATGTTCTGACTGCGGTGTACGATAATGAGATAGAAGTACTCTGTATGTCTACTTACCACATGTTCAGATTGAGAGAAGCAAGCCTGTGCTTTCATATACTGAGCTGTGTATCATGAAGCTATTTGGATAAAGGAATGATAAGAACTGATGCTCTTTTCTTTGTAAGATGGGGACAGCATGCTTAAAAAATAATTAGAAGGAGATGCAACAAGAGGGATTCAAAGCACAGGGTTCCTAGCATTCAAATGAGAGACAGGTCTTGAATCACAAAGGCTTCCAGATTTCTCCAAGTGTTTTTACTAGAAAGTTTTCTTCTGTGTTCTAAACTACAGGAAAATTTTACTTTAATATATGGAAAGATGTCTTGAAATGATAAGACTTGTATTCATTTAAAATACTGTCTGCATTTGACGCCTCGAGACATTCTAAAGATTTGCATTTGTATCCTCCAATATTATGGACATACTCTACAGACAAATTTTAGATGATTCCTGAGCCTTAGGCATTTATTTGAGGAAGCTTAACTCACTGCATAAATGATTTCACTAAAACAAACAAATGAGAGATTGTTAAGAGAGCCATGGTTGTGTTTTCCCTGTTAAGCAAAGGATCTGCTAACTGAGAGCAGTCTGGGCTCAATTTACAAACTTAAAAACATATTCCCATCAAATTTACAGAAAGTTGTCAATGAAATAAGACAAAACATATCCACTTTAGTTTGTCAAAAAGAAAAGAACAATAAAAAAGCACATTTCTCACAAATAGTATTTATTTTGTTTGTTCAATTAATAATATCATAAGATTACAAGTGAACTTGATTTGTATATTTTAATTAAAGAACTATCACAAATTGATTTTGTTATTTTTTTAATTGCACAGAGTTTAAACTACCTTGATAAATTCTACTTTCTTCCAGGCTAAATGCCTTTTCTGGAAATAAATATATAACTTGAATATATATTTGTTAACTTTCTTTTTTCTGAATGCATGCCTAAAATAGGTTAATGAGCACAGTCCTTAAAATACATTTAAAATGGACCAAATCAAGATTCCCATAGTACTGATTTTCCCTTGATGTAATTTAAAATGTGTAAACTGCCACTCACACTAGAAGTGCAATACCTGACATTTAATCATTTGGCAATCTTTTAGATAATAGCTGAATTAATGCACCGTTGTTTGAACTGAAGCATCTCATTACAGTATATATGTAACAAATTTTGTATGATACAAAACTTTACAGCAAGCTATTTGAATGTTTATTAAAAAATTCTCAAAATGACATGGAAACATGTTTACTGTATAAATAAAAGCACTTATACATTAAGAGTGTACATTGCTCAATGACTTACAACATCATGATGTGGCTTCTATTTTCCATAACAGCTTCAGATTCTGTACATTCAATGGGTCTGTTAATATTCCTTCAGGCTACTAAATATGTGGTCATGAACAAATTGTCAGAGGACAATATGAATGAATTATTCACTGATCTATTCTTATACAATTGACCAAGTAGATTGATAACAAGTTACATAGTAATAAGTGTCAAAATGATTAGACACCATTTGCTTTCCAGGCTCTTTTGAAGTAATAGCTGATTTTAAGTTTTCTGTATTTATAAAAGAGGTTGCAGTTTTGTGGAGTTTTCTTTCAAAAATATTTTTAAAAATCATGGAGTTCTTTTTTAAATATTTAATTTGGTCACCAGCTAAACTAAAATTATATCTATTTGCATCTGAATTCAGCTAGAATATATTCAGTTAAAATATATGAAAATTCAGAAACCAAATTAACTCTGACATCTTAGACCAGAAACTTAATGCAAAGAATCTGGTAACTACTTGAAATCTTTATAGAAAATCTTACCAGAAATGCTGCTTATGGAACAAGAAGGAAGAGGAGGAAGAAGAGGAAGAAGAAGAGGAAGAGGGAAAAGAAGGGGAAAGAATGAAGAGGAGGAATGGGAGGAGGATGAAAATTATAAATGAAAAAAATCAAAACACTACTTGGCACACAACACACACACACACACACACACACACACACACACACGCACGCACGCACGCACGCACGCAAACACAAATTAGTCCATACTACCAATCCACATAGAATTTCGAAACAGTTAAAAAGAGGCAGATTATTTGATTTTCTTTATAAACTGTTGCCATTAACTAGGAGCGGCACCTGGCTTTAACTGAACAAACGTGAATGAATGCTGACCCATCAGTAAACTGTGCCACTCCTCAAAACCGCTTGATTCAGAGATAGCTTACATTTAGGTTAGGTATGCCTTCACTAATCAAAGAGAAAGGCATCTTCATTTGAAATTTTTAGTATGGGCAAGGTGTGCAAGTCTTAAGTTTCTGCAAACAATGGGGGACAAGTAAGGAGGACCATGAATTTGTGTCCCACTGGGCAATGTAGAGAGACCCTGTCTCACAAAACACAGCTAAACAAAAACAGATGTTTAAAACAAAAACAATAGTAGAAGACAATAAAACATACTTTAGAAAACTAAACAATGCATAAAAAAAAAACGGTGAAACAATACCTACTACTCTAGGCTGACAGACCCAAAGAAGTATAAAGTTTTAGGAGCTACAGTTCTCTCATTCACTGGCCAAGAACATGTGGAATGTTCTTTGATGGTATAATCAAAACCCAAAGACAGGACAAAGTGCAGATGTCCCCTCTGACTCACTCCCAGAAACACCCATCGGCACAAACAAAATCAAAAGTATAACTTGTAGCCTTTAGATAATATAAAAGTTTTACCTAGACTTTCATTATTTGGCTTTGTGGACAATCTGTCATGTGACTACATTCTGATATGCTTTATTGTTAAAAAACTAAGGCTCAGATATGCTGGTATCAGTTAGCTACATACCATTAGCAACATTTCAGGAGAGCGTGCATCTATCTGCAATGTCATAACTTTCCAAAAATAATATATCCCAAATAAAAAAGTTATTGCATTGAACTGTGCTTTGGGGTTAAATAACAGAAAGGGGGAGCTTTCACAGGAAGGTATACAAAAAAGTTCCACAAGTTTTTAATTTTAGGTAGTCCAGTCTGTTTCAATGAAGCAGAAGGATTTGCAGTCTGTCTCCACATTTGGAATGCTAGGCTTTCAAATTGTCATAGTGCCCTGCAAAAACTAAGACATGAGGAGCATTACACACAGCAACAACAAATGGTTTGTATTTGTTTTAAATTAACTATATTTTATGAGAACTTTTATTGTAAGAAGATGAAACTGCTCACGACTTAGAATTCAAACCTCTCTATATAAAGTATTGTCTACCCCAAATCTTCCACTGAGAAACAGAACAAATGCAACCCAAAACCTCTATAGTGTAAAAGTATACATGAAATACCACTTGCTATGGCTTCAGCATACAAACAACTGGAACTGGGCTCCTAGAGAGTATTTGAAAAGGAAAGCCAGCAGCTTCACATTTTGTCACTGACTGAAAATATTTTCTTTCTCATAGGAAGGATAACCACAAGTAACAGCTCCTCATCAAAATTAGCTTATCATTTAATAAACCATGTTTGTAGTTACCACTAAAATGATTGGAAAAATAAACTACCAGTCACCAGTCATGTGATTCTACATATGATTTTCATCTGCCATATGATTCATTAACCTTACGTTTGCACTAAGGAAAAAGGTAGAAAATAAGGTAGCCACCAAATATATTACTTTCAGTGCTTCTGTTCTGGATCAGCTAATGTTTTTCAACATTTTATTGCATTTATATACTTATTGATTAATTTAGAGGCAGAGAAAGTGTGTGTGTGTATACTTACATCTTCATACATGAAGTTCACAATCCCTTGTTGCAAGTGGTCTCTTCGCCTAAAGAAATCTTTACACGCAAAAATTATGTTTTAGAATTATAATTGAAAACCCATTAATTCTCAATATCTAAGATCTCTGATATTAAGACTGACAGTATCTTAAGTGCTTAAATATTCTAAGACACTGAAATATGAAAGCATTATAAAACTAAACAATCTCAATTTTCTCTACTTACATTCATATTTTAAATATTTAAGACTATTTAGATATTATAACGAATAAAGATAGAAAATGCTATTGTAAATTCCTGAAAGAAACAAAAAGACTATTCACAAAAAAATAGCCACATAAATTGAGTCCACTATTAAATGCTGAGTACCTGTTAGGGCACGAAGCTTCACACAGCAGGCAACATAGTCATCAAAGAAAATCCGGCCGCTCTTGCTGTAGCGTCTAACAATTGCAGCTAACGTCTGCGGACTCAACCGGTAGCCTAAGAAGGAAGGTTGACACATTAAAACCTTCAAAGTTAAAATGCCATGAAGTGCTGAAACCACTAAAAAATAAATAAATAAGCAGATTAACTTTCAAAATTCTTTGTACAGAAAAAAATATTCAATTTATTTTTGGCGGGACTGAAGATTGAGTATAAAGGTGTATACATGGGAAGGAGACAAGTACTCTACCACTGAACCAAACCACTTGAAAGTATATATTAGAAATAGATTAATATCAAAAATGGTAAGACATTATATTCATTAATAATTCTAGCAAGGGGTTACATAGTTGACACAACTCTAACTTTTTTAAAAAAAATCAACTCTAAAGAAAGACAATAATTAGATTCTTTGGTATTTAAAATATATTTTTATCCTAAAATACTACTGCAGGTATTTGATAGAGATTTGAACACTTCAGTCCCGCAGTACCAAAAGAAGGGCTGTTATTAGTCTTTGTCAACATTCAAATGTTGGATTCCTGAGAGAATGTCTGTTTGGCTCCTAAAGGACATCTGAAAATTAACCTGCTTAAAAATAGTAGAAACCAGAAATGTTATTTATTCTTCAAGTGTTTTTTTTTTCGTCACACATATTTGTTACTTCAAGAGTTCCTTCTTTAAGCTCCATTGTTATTAAAGTTTAGTGTGTACGCCTGTCCCTGTGCAGCTTCTGATCAGCACTCCAGTGTTAAGTCCTTTACATCAGTTTTAAGTTCTACCCAAATGACTGCTCAGTTGCTTTCACTTAAAAATATATTATCTGAAAACCTGAAAGGTTATAAAGAATGAATATAAAATAATAGAAATAAAAATTCAGAGATTCTGTTTGCTACACTTCAAGCATGGTCCTCATATATTTAATGAGCCATGTACACATAACTCAGGAGAATGACACATTTTGGTCTACATATTAATGGATCAGTAGATTTAGAAAAATAGGCACTATTCCAGCCAAAGATAAAAAATCAGTACCAGAAGGAAAACTCTACTTATGTAATAATGAAATATAACCCATAGGGCTAGGAGCCAGGGCCAAAGAACTTGCCCAATTAAATCCCCAACACTACAAAACAAAATAAATCATGAATGTATATGTGTATATTCATATGTATATACAAATATAAACTCATGTTTATATTTATATAGCCATATGCATATATTCATATATATTCCTAGAAAACATGCTTAAAGTAAATATAAGTTAAGAGCCATACCAAAACACACAATAATTCAACAACGTGAAGATGCATTTAAGCATCCATGAAGTGAGTTATGATCTGGATGTGAGGTGAGCACAATTCCTAAAACTTTTCCATAACTTCATGGACTTTAGAGATATTTGAAGGTGTTAAGTTTGAGTTCAGAATAACTCAAACGTTTGATTACAGTTTGAGGGGGCAGATGGGACACAGCAATTGTTTGTAGATCAGAAGACAAGATGACAGGAGCCAGCTCTCTCCTTCTACCATGTGAGCCCTGACAATCAAATTCTGGCCATCACGCTTAGCAGCAGGGTTTCCGGCCACTAAGCCTCCTCAACAGGCCCAGAGCAACCCACTCTCACATTCAGGTGCTGCTTCAGCCCAGGGACGCTCAGTCTGTCTGTCTGTCTGTTTGTCTGTTTGTTTTTGTTTTATGACTTTGGGGGGTGTTGTTTGTTTTTTAACTTTTTTCAAGATAGGTATTCCCTATGTAGCCTTCCTTGGCCGTCCTGGAACTCATTCTGTAGGTCATGCTGTTCTGTTACTCAGAGATCAACTTGCCTCTGCCTCAGAGTGCTGACATTAGAGGTATGCACCACCACTGCCCAGCACCCTTTCTAATTTTTGAAAAAGCTTGAGTAAAGGACACATGCTCCACCATGTTCACAGCAGCATTATTTATAATAGCCAGAAACTGGAAACAACCCAGATGTCCCTCAACAGAGGAATGGATACAGAAAGTGTGGTACATCTACACAATGGAGTACTACTCAGCTAGTAAAAATAATGAATTTATAAAATTCTTAGGGAATTGGATGGATCTGGAGAGTATTATCCTGAGTGAGGTAACCCAATCACAAAAGATCACACATGGTATGCATTCTTTGATAAGTGGTTATTAGCCCAGAAGTTTGGAATACAG
>JADRCD010120460.1:0-12500 GCA_019843815.1 Montemys delectorum
GGGGCAGTAATCTTTAAAAATACCAGCTGCCTTTAGAATCCCAGCACTTGGGAAACAGAGACAGTTGGATTTCTGAGTTCGAGGCCAACCTGGTCTACAGAGTGAATTCCAGGACAGCCAGGGCTACACAGAGAAACCCTGTCTCAAAAAACCGGGAAAAAAAATACCTGCTGCAAGAAAGACCTCTGGAATTATTCTAGACAAAAGAGATCAGAGACACAGAACCCCAATATCATGCTTCTACTTAAACTGTACTCTTCTGCTGTAAAGAGCACCCAAAAGTTAACCAACAAGAACTGGAAATACCTGGGTTCCAGATTACTACTAATAGAGCCAATGTTGACTTTTTGTTTGTTTATTTGTTTGTCTGTTTTTCGAGACAGGGTTTCTCTGTAGCCCTGGCTGTCCTGGAACTCACTCTGTAGACCAGGCTGGCCTCAATGTTGACTTTCTGACTCATGGCTGTATTGAAGAGAATGAATCTCCTTGGCTGCAGAAAACATACACCGCAGTATCTGAAGACCATGTGCATATCTGGTGGCCAATGACCTCCCCAACAGTTTAGAAATTAAAAGAAAAACCTCTTTGTACTGTAAATGTAAATAGAGATAATTCAAAATAAAGTAAGATAATGTGTTTGGGAAAGAATCATTATCTTTTTTTCTCAAACACCTAAGAGTTGATCTTAAAGGAGCTTTCCTATAAGTAACTCCATTCAATTCATATGATAATGGAGTGTCAGGGTTTTGGGCTCAGGGCCAAAGCACTGAATGGCCACTTTTTCTTTCTGCTCTTGAGGACGAGCTTAAATGAAAAAGAGGGGGAGAAAAAGAAGCTGAAATTTACACAAAGGACAGAGAGGAAAAAATTTTAGAATCTATGCCACACCACTGTAGAAACCGTCAGCTTGATGTAACAGAAGCACCAATGTACTTTCATGATATTGGCAATCTTCTATCTCCTAAACAAAAATACTTAGAAATGAGGCAGCATTGAAATGATTCACACCCTATGGCTGCCTAGCATCATTCCCTCACAGTTTCCAACCAAACACAGTTAGTTTCATATATCAGCAGAGAAGATAAATATTATTTTGTTCTCTGGAAACAACTAAGACAGACATGAAACAATCACAACTTGAATAAGAATCCATTCGCTACTCAATCTGTGACACACTTTTCATCACTTATAAATAAAAATTTCTCGTGGAACACATACAATTAAACCCTGAGCAGCCTAACAAAATGTTGTCCCCATGTGTGCTCATCCAGTGACTCTCTGCCTCCATGGGTGGAGCTTCATTAATCTGAACACACCATTGGTAAGCAGCAGTATGTTACTGGTGCCCTGTAGGATTACATTCACATCTACTTTGCTCCCCTCACATAAAATCACCATATTGATTAAATTATAAAGATAATCAGCTTGCTTTGCCTTCAGTCTTCCCAATATAATCCCCCTGAGTTTAATCCAGAAATCAGAAGAGACAGTTGGAACCAGAAAACAAAATAGTATCAATTACTAATTTTTCCTATTCATGGTTCAGCCTTGTCTTATCTGAAGCTCATAAACTATTTTAATCTTTTCCATCATCTCAGGGAACAGAGATCCTGGAAAATCCTAGTCATTCCCCGGTAACTATTACTGGGATTTTCCATAACTATCTGGATGGGGAAGGAGGCTCTTAAGAAGTTGATCCAATTCTACACTTATGTCTCAACTTACTAGTAAATACAAAGAGACAACCATCCATATTTTTTTTTCAAATAACATCTGGTTGCTTGGCCATACTGTTGTTATTTGAAACCATTTTGAGTCTGTACTAACAAATCTACATTTAAAGAATGTAAAATGTATTAACACACTAAACACTCCTTTCTGCACCTGATTTAGGTCAAGGGGCAGGACTGTGAGAGAGAACACAGCCAAAAACAGAGGAGGAAGAAGAAAAATTCAACTGCCTTCTACAAGCCATACTATGAAACCAGCACGTGATCGTATAAAGATAGAGAAATGGGGATGCACAGTGAGGATGCGAAATCTAGGCCAGCAAGATTGAGGCTATGCCTTACAAGTACAGTGTACATGTCTGAAACCCACACTAATTAGTTATTAAGTTATGAGGAAAGGGACTTCCTTACACAAGCTTGAATGATGCCAACTTGCATACTGTTCAGAGTGGGAGGAGTCCAGACCAACAGAAGGGACAGTAGGGAGTAACAAGGAGGCATCACAGTTGTAAAATAAAGACATCTTCAGTTTCACCTACTATCTTAGTTGGGGTTTCTACTGATGTGATGGAACACCATGATCAAAAGCAACTTGGGGAGGAAATGATTTACTTCAGCTCCACAACTTGTAGTCCATCATCCAGGGAAGTCAGGGCAGGAACCCAGAAACAAGAAGTAGAGCAGAAGCCATGGATTGACTGTTGCTTACTGGCTTGCTTCCTCTTCGCTTGTTCAGCACACATTCTTGTACCAGCCAGGACCACCTGCCGAGCAGTAGCATGGCCCTCAGATGGATAGGCCCTCTTTTATCATGCATTAAATCAAGAGAATGCCTCAAAGGTTAATTGACGGGGAGCATTTGGTAAACTGAAGTTCCCTCCTCTCAAATGACTTTAGCTTGTGTCAAGTTAAAAAAAAAAATACAGTCAGCACAAATGACCCTTGTCAACTTGACACACAAACACATCACTATTCAACTATAACTTTTGTTTTCTCGTTTGTCCCCAAGGTGTCATCTTAATATTCCAATCATAATATAAAACATTCCAATTTTTAAATGTCCCACAGGCTTCCAAATTTTACACAACTTAGGCAGTTCAGGCTCTTTAAAATTTTTAAAACTCTTATTCCAATCCTCTCTAGCACTTCTTATCTCTCTAAAATTCCAAAGTCTCTGTAAAATTCCAAACTCCCTTAATTGTGGCCTCCTATTTTGAAAAGTTACATACTTCTTATTTCACAAAGGAGAAGCTAGGGTACAGTTACAACAAGAATAATGCAAAACCAATGTCCAACACAGTAAATAGCTCAGTGTGGGGTACCTGGGACTCACTTATGATTTTCATGATCACCATGGCTCCTCCAAGGACTCTATAACTCCACCTCTGCCTCATAGGTTCACCAGTGGCCTCTTCTGGCCTTTTATGGTAACAAGCTTGCTCTGTAAGACTCCTTCATGCCTTCACACCCAGGACAACCTGAGAAACTCAAGTTAGGCAGCTAGCATGTGGTATAACTTTGACACCATCTGGCTTACTGCTTCTGTTAGCTGAACTCAGGAAAACATTTCTGAAGAAATTCTGTCTCAATAATGCTGAAGGGTTTGCAGCCCCTTAGGACGAACAACAATTACTAACTAGTACCCTCAGAGCTCCAAGGGACCCAACCACCAATCAAGGACTATACAGAGTGGGATTGAATGTACTGGTAGCAGGTATATAGTAGAGAATTGCAAATTCGATCATCAATACGAGTAAAGGACCTCGGCCTTGTGAAGGTTTTGTGCCCCAGTGTAGGGGAATGCCAGGGCCAATAAGTGGGAGAGGGTGGGGTGACAGGCATGGGGAGGGGGGAGGCAAAAGGGGTTTGTGCTTGTTTTTGTTTGTTTGTTTGTTTGTTTGTTTGTTTTGAAGGGGAACCTGGGAAAGGGAAAATGTACATGTAAATAAAGAAAATACCTAATTAAAAAAAATAATAATAATGCTGGTCTCTTCTTAATCACAGCTGACCAATATCAAGTGTACCAGCAAAGCAAAGCAATGTTTCACTTTAGTTGCTATTGAAGAGTTGAATAACCATAGAGTCTTTAAGGGACTCTCAAACTTTCATCTAAGAACTTCCCAAGACCAGCCTCCATTGTCTACACTGCTTTCCACATTATGTTCTTAAAGCATCCAATGGATTTTCCAGCCCAAAGTTCAAATGTTACCACAGTCCTCCCAAAAACATATGGTCAGGTCTATCTAAGTGAAAACCCTGCTCCTGGTATAAATTTCTATCTTAGTTAAGGTTTCTATTGGTGAACAGCAGGGCAAAGGCAATTTTGGGGAGGAAAGGGTTGGTTTATCTTACATTTTATTTTAAACAGTCTATCATCAGAGTCAGGGTAGGAACTCAAGGAAGGGACCTAGAAGCAGTAACTGAAGCAGTAGACATGAAAAAGCACTGTTAATTGCCTTGTTCCCTGTGGTTTTCTCAACCTGACTTATACAACCCAAGATCTCCTGCCCAGGACTGGTGCTACCCTCAGTCAGCTGGCCCCTCCCATATTAAGCCTCTATCAATCAAATGTACCACAGGTCAATCTGGTGAGGAAATTTTTTCAATTGAGGTTCCCTCTTCCCAATGACATTAGCTTGTTTCAAGTTAATAAAAAAAAAACTAGCCCACACAACCTGTCAATTTTTAAATATTATCCTGGGAAGAAAAATGTATCTGTGGTGGGAAAAAACTCAATGTTGTGCATAAAACTGAGCCTAGAAGAGATAATCACCAGGTCTTTGTACATGTATCTGCTCCAACTCTTTGCTCATAGCCTCCTGGTCATCATTTGGCTCCTCACATCACTTTGAATCAAGGAGAGAATGATCTAGTCTATCTCTGTGGATTTGAGATGACTGGTCTCTGGGCCAGCTATAAAACTTACTGAAATATAGTTTAGCATTTGAGCCTGTGTACTGAGTCAGTTCCCAGAGGGAGGATACTTGTGTGCGCTGCTCAATCAAGTATCGGAGTTCAGAGGGGCTGTCAGTGAGACTCTAGCCTATGGGAAATGAAATCCACCAAGAGGTGATGATGGTGGGTAGTGAAGGAACTACCTGTGACCACTTACTACACACCTTCTCACTACTATGAGATGAGACAATGAAGCATGTGCTTTGTATATTTAACTTACAGAATCCTCACGGCATTCTAACAAATGAGTTGCTATACTGATCCCCGTTTTGTAAAAGAGGAAACTGAGTCTCAAAAAGCCACAATAATCTACCAAAGCTCACTTTTAGAACCAGATTCTGAGTACATAGCCGAATGCCTTAGACAGTCAATCATACTCCTTGGGTGACAAGGAACCCTTGGTCTTCTCCAGGTCACACTGCTTTAGTTAGCCTCAGCAGTGAACTCCGGTGCTCCAACCCATGTTCATCATGTCTACTCACCAACAGATAAGCAGTGCACAGGCTTCACAGAGACAGGTCAAGAGTCGTGTCCCACCCTCACTCTGAGTGAAGAGAGCGATCCCTGTTCCATGCCACCAGCACTACAGTTAGCTTCAGGTACCAATAGTGGCAACTTGCTTGACTCCTCTTTGTCCCTCCACACCCTGCTGCCTCTAATTACTTACGTAGCACCACCTCTTTAACGCTTCCCTAATGGAACCACCTGTCCAGTGTCCTCTACCTCTGAAACCGCTACAGAACTCTTGGGTGTTTGCTTCTACACTCACTGTGTTGCTCTAGTTTTTGTAAACCTCTTGAGGACGACATCTCAGTCATGCATCCAGTGATCTTTGTGCCACCTAACGATGACATTCTCACTGTTCAGACTCCTTCAGCACGACCCCTCAACACACTCTGTGCTTTCATCCCTCAGAGTGACTGGGCTGCAGGTCACAGAATATTGGTCCTGGTTGGAAACTCCCAGATGACAGCCTACTAAACCTGGAGTACATACATATTTCTGCCCCCTAACAAAGTCTTTTCTGTATGTCACTCCTGGTAGATTCCCTTGGGTGTCTGGGAACCACTAATTTAGGATATCACCTTCTCTATGAAGCCCCGGCCATGTGTTCGTCATAGGTGTATTCATCATAGGGATAATTAAATTATGAGACTCCACCTTCAAACTATTACCCCCTGAAAACCAGGCCCCATTCCATTGATAGTTGACACAGTATCTGCCATGAACAATAGCCTACTGAATGAGGAGTGTAGGTAGATGAGTTAATATAGACATAGTCCATATAGATGTCAGAACCCATGCAGCTTTCTTACCTCTTAGTTGTGCGATAGAAGGAAAATTTATTAGTTTTCTAGGTCTTACTGTCTCTATGTGAATGGAAATCATACAACCTACCCTGTGATGTTATGAACCCTAAACAAATTATATAAAACAGGCCATGTTTCAGCTTGAGTACAGTACACAAGATATTCAAATAATGGATATTATTATGTCCCTCAAGACCCAATGAAAACCATTCATGTTCTTGAAAGTCTTTGCACAGTCTGAATCTTCTATAAAGACACTACTGTGTCTCACCTTCCAGACTAATGTAAAGCTGTCCCTATACATCCAAGGAGGATTGGATCCAGTGCCTCTCTGGATAGCAAAATCCATGAATGTTCTTGTCCTTGATCTAAGAATGACAAAAAAAATTCATGCACCTTACAAATACCTTTCCATGTATTCTGGATTGCTCACAATAACAAATAAAATATAAATGTTACACAAATAAGCTCTGTTTTGGTTAACAAACAATGACAAGAAAATTAGTATGTATGTATCCAGTCCATGCAATATAATTTCATGTATTTTCTGTCCATGGTTTGTTGAATCCTCAAAAGCAGAAAAATTCCAAGAGTGTGCTGGGTCTCCTGCATTTGGTAATGGGTGGTCTTGCACTGTGATTAGGTAGTTCAGAATGCTGTCTTTCCCCTACTTTAACAAAGAACCCCAACACTTCGAATGTTTTTAGGTGAAATGGTACTAGGAAGCTTTGTTTTGTGCTAGAAGCTAATGGTTCTCATCTACCACCAAACTTACTGTTCCCTGGAGCCTTACACCATGGCCATCATATCTCCTCCTGGTGAAAATGTCATGAGGAGATGTCGGTGTGACTGCATGAAACACGCTGGGAGTTAGTGGAGGGCTGGGCCAGGGAGACAGGTGGTGATCTTAAATTAGAAATGAGGTCTTAAAGGGACCAGAAACAAGGTGACATTCTAAAAAAGTGTGCCCTCTATCAACATAAAATGGAAAGCTAAACTGACTATCATTTGTTTGCTTGTGTGTGTGTGTAAATGTGCACACATTTGTGTGAGCATGTGCATAATAGATAGCATGCCCTCCCACTTTGCTGTGGTCATTAAAAACAGGAAAAAACCAAAAACAAAAAACTAATGGATTGAAAAGAGAGGAGGATAAATAAATTGTAGTTTTAAGGTGGCAGTACATGTATCTCACAGATGTTTTAAGGATACAGTACATGTGTTCTAGTGGGAACTTTAACTAGTTTTTCAAAAGAGAAAATCATCAAGGTGGAAACAAACATGGTCAGATTGTAATAGGGTAATGAGCTAGGAGGAACTTTTAAAAACCATTTCCCTACACCTTTTATACATGTTGGAAGACAGAGAACCAACTCTAAGCGTTCTCTGGCCTCCACACGGGCAAAACACACACACACACACACACACACACACACACACACACACACACACACACACTGTAAATTTAAAATGTTTTCATTGTAAACAAAAATTTTAGGGAATTTTGTGTTTGTCCCTTCTAGAAAAAACTTGTTCTAGACTGCAGGGGACTCAGGTGCCAGGAGCCTGACTCAGCAATTAAGACATGGGGGCTAACTTGGACTTAGAATGCCTGGCTTTTCCATCCTGCCCTTGGTGAGTCCTTTCTTTACCTGCCTCTACCTCACTGGGCAGATCATGCCGCTCCCAAGTGCCCCTATAAAGTTATTGGGGGTAGGGAGGAGCCGGTAGCTGCTGGGGGTGTAGCTGGGGTACCAAGTCCCTGAGCTTGCGTCCCCTGGCTGTCTTGCCCTTCCAAGCCGCCTACCTCTTGCAGGGAATCAGCGCCTTCCTCTCGTCCAGCACCCGCACGCGCTGGTTGAGACCATCGTAGGACAGCAGGGCGCGGTTGTTGTGCCCGCTGCTCTGCTGGTACAGAACCTGGCGTCCCTCCCACTGCTGGGGTGCCTGACATGGCTGCGGGGTTCCCAGGGAGCCCGCCATCCCCAGGCCACACAGCACCCAGACCCAGAGGCCGCCCATCAGCCAGGTCCCCCGAGACCCATGGACCAGGCAGAGTGGAGCGCGGGCGGGCATCATGATCTGCTGCCCCAGGGTCAGCCGAGCCCGGGAGGGAGCCGAGGCCCCGCGTGGACCAGCCGCGTGCGCCTTCTCTGCACGCTGGCACTCTGCTCAGGAACCCTGGCCTCTCTCAACTTTCTGTTCTAGAGACTCCTGGCTCGGGGGCTCCGGACACCGGCCTGGGGAAGCCGAGTGAATCGCCTGGAGCTCTTTCGGCTCTGGCGTAGGCTTTCTAAAGCTTGTTTTTCCTGCTCTCTGCTGCCAACAGGAAACGCAGCGGCAGTGATGCCACTAGCATCCTGAAGGGCATCGCATTTAAAGGGTTTGGGATGGAAGGGGGAATGCACAGAGAAGGGACTCCTTCCTCCCAGAACTGCAGCCCTCAGTGGGGGGCGATTTCAAGGAGGACAGGAGCAAAGCAGAGGGGTGGCATGTTCTCTGGCTGCTGTAATGTGTTCCTTGGGAAAATCGAGACCTATTATATTTTTATTATTTTATAAATTAAAAGTGTCACAATGGTCCCTTCCTGAAGAAATGACCCTAAATTACTGTGGTGTTTACTGCGCCGTTCCCAGTCTCAGGCTTAAGTCACAATTCAGTGAGATTCTTCAAGTCTAGAGGTTTGTGTATTTAGGGGTTTACTTTAATAAAATATTTGTGTGTCGGGGGGGGGGGAGTTGTTAAGTAATGTTAAGATTAATAATATAGGAACAAGACAAGATGAGACAATTTTTAAAATTTACAATGTTATTTACATTTCTGCTTAATATCTACTACTCTGAAGAAGAGTGAGCCAGTAGGAAATGGTTTGGGATCTTCCCGAGGGAGGTCAAAAGGACTCCAGGATTGGAGCTCAAGCAAGGATCTGGAGGGCAATCTAGAGCCTGGTCATTTAGGGCCTTAAAAGCTCTGGAGTGTTTTGTTATTGATATTGAGGACTGTGGGAGCCATCCGCCCCCAAAAGTCAGGGAGGAACCTCATACAAGATGTACTGTTAGAAAGCTCACTAGGGTAGCACAGGGCGAATACGCAGGGCGATTCAGACAGAGTGGCAGGGTATCAGGACAGAAGCCGCTGTACTACAAGCCATAGGGTAACTGAGTGAAGTCAACGGGGGATGAGTAGGGTGGCATGGAGCTTGAAAATACAGAGGAAAATTGAAGTTGGAGGCAAGGGGGTCTGATTTCCCTCTGAGGAAGGAAAGAAAGTAAATTCTAGTTAGGCTAGTTAGCTTTGAGATGACTGGGGAAGATCCAGGTAGAGATAATCAAAGACAGTTCTGTATGACTTGGGCATGCAGTACCCAAGGTTTAGATTCGGAAGACACAGCCATAGAGAGGGTCACTGAAGGGAATTGGAGGTGGGTAGATGAATGATTCTTGCCCTCCCCCCTCCAGGGGATATTTGCCAAGGAACTGTCCAACCTTAAGTTTCAAAAGTTCTGAGACTGAGGGAACTTGCAGTAGACTGGAGAGTGAAGTGAGAGCTGGGGTCAAAGTCCTGACAGCAGCAGGCACATAGGAGGGGAGAAAAGAAAGAATGGAGAGCCCAAAGGGGAGTTACCCCAGAGAAGCACTCAGCTAGGGGACAGTGGCTTTAGCACTGAAGCTGGAAGGCTTTTCAGAGAGCAGGAGGAGGAAGGACAATTGACAAGAATTTCCCGAGTCCTTCAGCTCTGTATAACCATCTATGAAACACAGGAACAGACTGACTGTCCATACATAGGGCTCCAAACGACACTGCAGACAGCTTCCTCAGGCTGAGTGTGAACTTGGGGTGAGCTCATCAATGGGTTCCACCCCTCTGTCCCCAATGCCTGTCTTAACAGTTTCCTTCTTTTAGTTCTTTTCTTGTTTTCTTTTAGTGTTGGGATGGACCTAGGGTCTCATCTATGTTAGCTTGGAGGAAAGTTGGTGGGAAGTTTTGCTCCCTCTGTCTATCTCTGTCTCTGTCTCTCTGTCTTTTGCTCAGTGGGGGATTTAGAGTAGACTTGGGATACCACTACTGGAAAAGACATGAGTTGTCTTTTGGGCCATCCCCTTCTGCTTGATATTTTACCATCTTTGGGACTTGAGACCTATTCTGTAGGAAGGCAGAATGCCTTTTTCTATTGCTCTGCACGAATGGGTACACAAATTTGTTTGCCTCTACCTCTTACGCAATAAAGACAACACACCATTGTGTTTGGCTTTTTTGCACAGCTGTTTTAATCCTTAAGTTAACTCGTGGGTCTCAGCTTTGGAGAGGCAAAAGAACTTCCCTAAACCCGAGTTTCAAGCTCAACCATACCTTTAAAGATTAACACTCAGAGAATGTGCTTTCTTATTGTCAATGATGAAAGCAAGTTTACATCAGAAGTCTTGCTGTTTGATTGGCAGATAGTTGGTATAAACTTGCAAGAGTCACACCTCTTTCCTATGAAGCAGCATTGATTTTGCTGTCTCTTCCTAAGGCAAGGAAGAGGAAAGCAAACATACACACTTGCTTTCCAAAGCGAGTGACTTCTTAGTCAAGTAACTTGCAATTCATCAAAGATCACGCTGTTGGATTGGGGAAATCTTTCAGCACTCGGCGTCTCAAGTTATCTTTGTTTTCTTCTGGTTTCCAGTCGTGTTGGACTCAGAAATTAGAATTTTAGAAAAAGGAAGGGTAGAGAAACTTCTCCAACACAAAGATGCTCTTGCACCCCTGGGCAGTTCCAAGTTCCTGGAGCAGGCACAAACCAAATGCCTGGTAAAAATTTGAGCCAGAACTAAGTCCAGTGGCCACAAAACAACATCAGTAACAACAATAACAAATTCCGCACAACTCAGGGCCGGACTGGGGGAGGCTTATATAAACTGCCAGTGCTAGTTACAACACCTACTGTGCTAGGCTTTCCCTGCGCCACACCACCCTCAAGAATGAGACTCCTCTCTCGCCCCCTATGGGAAAGGAAAAAAACAAATGTTTCAAAATTAAAGGGTGACAACAAGGGTCACCTAGCTCCAACTCTGTACTCAGGGAAACTTTAAAGCCGACTTAGCAAAGTCTCCCCTGCACAGGCTTGTATCCAGCGTCCCAAACGACTGAAAGCAAGATGCTCCTTTTCTTGATCTGAAGAAAAAAAGACTAGAAAAGAAAGAGTCTGGGAGAAATGCAGAACTACAGCCCTTGGCTGTGGAGTGGTGGAGATGATGTCATCGCTTCTGCCGGAGAGGCTAGGGGTGGAGCAGCGGAGTGGGAGCCGGCTCTGCTCTTGCCACTGCCAAGGCCGCTGAGCCCACGTCAGGGGACGCGTCTTGATAAATAGGGTTCCACAATGGCCGTGGCCCGCTGCGCTCCGAGCTGCGGGACCCGAGACTGGAGCTTCCCGCGCCGGTCGGTGCTCTGGAGGCTGAGTGCTGGCGCTGCTGGTGCTGGTGTGCGCCCAGGGGCAATCGAAGTCCGAACTTCCCCAGAACTCCTTATTCAGTGCCGACTGGAGCTCCAGCAGAGAAAGCTCACTTTGCTGCCCCTAGGTAAAGAGATAAGGAGATCAGCGGGGCTGGAAGAAAAGGGTCCTCCCAGCAGAGACTGCGGCCCAGGAGGACAGTGCCATGCTCCTCTCCACCCTGGTGGCGTTATGTCTGTGGCTTCGCCTGGCGCTGGGAGTGCGTGGAGCGCCCTGCGAGGCTGTGCGCATCCCCATGTGCAGGCATATGCCCTGGAACATCACCCGGATGCCCAACCACCTGCACCACAGCACTCAGGAGAACGCCATCCTGGCCATCGAGCAGTATGAGGAGCTAGTGGACGTGAACTGCAGCTCCGTGCTGCGCTTCTTCCTTTGTGCCATGTACGCACCCATCTGTACCCTGGAGTTCCTGCACGATCCCATCAAGCCCTGCAAGTCTGTGTGCCAGCGCGCACGTGACGACTGCGAGCCCCTCATGAAGATGTATAACCACAGCTGGCCAGAGAGCCTGGCCTGCGATGAGCTGCCCGTCTATGACCGTGGAGTGTGCATCTCTCCCGAGGCGATAGTCACTGACCTTCCGGAAGGTAAGAGTAGAGGAGGTATCAAGGAGGACAAGAGATTCTAGGGAACACATTCACGTGAGAAGCAGATGGTTTCTTCTAGAGCCCACCAGCTCCTGTCCCAGCATAGTTTACCTCTATGGGGATTTCCTCTCAGGGATTTCGCAGGGGAGGGAAACAGAGCTCCGAGAAGGGCCTGGGGAATAAGGTTGTTTGGGGATAACCCATTTAAGTGTTTTTACTTAAGGTAAATAACAGAAACAATAGCCTAGGCAAAGAAATCCTTTACCCTCTCTGGTGCTTGAACTAGTCCCGCCATGTGGTGGCTAATATGCTCTCATTTCATGCTGCTTGGGAGTTCTTTCTCAGAGAGCAATACTAATTCCCACTCCCCACCCAAAGTAAAGTTTGTAAACGTAGTTGCCCTGGATAAACTCTACTCTGT
>JADRCD010120462.1:0-17324 GCA_019843815.1 Montemys delectorum
TGTGTGTGTGTGTGTGTGTGTGTGTGTGTGTGTACATCTCCTCACTTTGAGGTGTCTATATTGCTGCTTTTCTTTTATGGGGGAGATGGTTTACATACCTTAAAATTGAAGTATCAAACTGGATTACGCATTCTGCTCTTGTTCAGTGAATGCTTATCATTTCCTTTACCCAATAACAAATATCTCTACCATAAGGACAGCCATATTAATAGATATTTCTTACTTGGGAGTTACAAGAATGAACATGCATCAATCTGAGGAAATTCAGCAACACAGGAACAGCCTCATTGTCAGTTGCAGAGATATAACTGCAAACTTTACATATAGGCAAAGGATACATGTAGGGATGGAGCAACAGTGCTCGTCCACATTGCCCTGTGAACTTTACCAGCATGTGGTTTAATGATCTTTTAAAGAACTCTCAGGACAATGTTCCTCCTCTTTGCCATCTGGGGTAGCCTGTCAACAGCAGACTAAGAAAAGGATAGAAAAAGAGAAATACAAGAACCATAGTCAACATGCTCAATGCCTCTAGAACCATTTGACTTTGTTACTGTGACACTTAACAAATTCATAAGGGATTTAATATCTCCAAATTAATTTGTACGCTACCCCTAGAGGTGTGGTAAGTGTGACTGCTGTGTCACATGTATGTCAGTAGGTGGCAGAGAGGAGAGAGGTTGTGTTTTGCCCAACATTCTGATCTGTGAACATCTGAATGGTCAGTAGCCTAACAGTCCCTGAAAAATGTGAGCCTGAGATGACCATCAGTCTGGCATGAGGGATCTGGGACACCAAGGTAGCCTGAGATGACCACCAGGTGTGTTCAGAAAGGCTTCCAGGACTAGGAGCAAGACAGAAACTAGAACAACCCTGCCTGTGACCACGGAACTCTAGCAAAAGTGAGTCCGAGACAGACAACCCTTGTAAGGGGCCACTTGGGTGGGCCAGATAGGAGGCAAGCTTGTACTCCTTTGCTCTCCTGACCAAGCCAGCACATTCAGTCAACGGGGTTTCAAGGGATGGAGTGAGGCTTGAAAGGACAAAGACAATTAGACAAGACTAAAACATGACTCCAGCCAGTGATGAGACTGAAGCAGCTTTATTTTTCTCCAATCTGCTTTTATATCATTCTAGGTACATCCAAAAAAACATGGTCCGTTCTCAGATCAAAGAAAAAGTAATCAAGCCAAGTAGTAAACAAAAAGGTCACATAAGATAGTAATAAAGCAAAGGAGTAAGCAAAGCCCCATGGTCACTGTTTCTAATGTTTTTACCTGAGCCTACTTCCTTGTCTGAGTCCAGTGACAAAGGCCAAATTCCTAGAAGTGGCACCAAAAGCTATCAACACTCTCCCAAGTGCTGCAGCTGGTGAGAAACAGGAGCAGCTCTCCTGCTCTCATGATTCAAGGGCCAGGACTTCAGCTACAGGAGAAGGCCTTGTCCAGGCCTCCACACCAGAGACACACGGTAGGGTCAGCTGCCGAGGGTCAAGCAAGAGGATCACCAGCTTAGTGCCATGGACCACTGACACGGAGCCAGCCTGAGATGACCACCAGTCCAGTGCCACTCAGGTCAGGGGCAACAGACCATGCCTGAGCTGAATCCTGCCTGTTGCCATAATGAACCAGTGGGGCATAGCACTCCTGAGACCAGTCTTGAGATGACTCCAGCCACTCCGAGACCCTGGAGGCCACTAGAGAAGCAAGTAAGTGGTAGAGAAATGGAAGAGAAAGAGAAACAAGAATGTGGGCACAGTGAGCAGAGGCAGACCTGAGACTTGAAGGGAGTGAGGAACAGCCTGATGTGAGTACTTGGTGATGCCACCTGGGATCATGGTGAGGTCCTGGCCTGTGGTGCCATTGTGGGGCGGTGAAAGACCCCTGTAGGGAGACCATCACTCAAGTCCCGGGAGAACGCACACCCAGAGAAACACGAGAGGCCAACTTGATGTAAACACATGAGGTAGTTTTAATATCGGAGCTCCTGGTGGACCCATATCTCACGCAGGAGACAGAGGGATCGACCCTGAGGCTCAGGGGTTAGGGGTTTTTATAGGAAGGAGGTCTAGGGGAACAAAGGAATATAGCATAGCCTATACATGATTGGCTAATTCAAATCCAGCTAGAATACGTGCAGATCAGAGCATAGGGAAATTCCTAAGGGTGGTATTGAGGCAGCAGGGCATCTGGTTGGCCTCCAACCATACCTCATCATTCAGTTGGGTCATCTTGCCCAGACAGGTCCCTGCTTGCCTGACCCCACCCGACATGTCTTATCTATCTCTTCTTGACCTGCTAGTTCCCAGAATGTTCAACAACTTGCTTGCTCATTCCCAGGCCTATGTGGGCAAGCTTGTGCTGGATTTTCAGACTTAATAATTCTTCTACCTGGCCAGCACAGGTCCCAAGCTTTAGTTACTCCTTTTCATTGGCTATCTGGGTTTGTGACCCTGTAGCACAGGGGTCTGTCACCAGGGGGACATCCCTGGTCTGGGATAGTGCCTGGAGTCATATTGGAGTTAAAGCCTGAGGGTTTTACAGAACTGGCCCTACCTCTCACTTGGGAGTCCTTGAGAGAGCTGGCCCAGGGGGGCAGGAAAGAAGGAGAGCTGACTGTGTCCCTAGGCAGCTGCAGTATTTAGGAGAGGAGGCCTCTCATACTGTGGGAGTTGTGGGTGAGCCTAGGATATGAGCATGGGAGAGCTGACCCTACCACTTGTCTCTGCTGTGGTAGCATATCTCACCCCTAACCATCCGAGGCTGGCTGGGGACCAGGCCCTGCCATCACAAGAGCAGTAGAGCTGGCCCTGCCTCTCACCAGCTGCAGCACGTGAGAGAGCAGGCCCTGCACCTCACCTGGGCAGCTCACCTGGGAGAGCTAACCCTGAGTACAAGTCAGCGGGGGGGCCCCGAGGGTGAGAGCCAGTTCCGAGGGTGTAAGCATATGAGAGCTGGCCCTGCAACTCATCTGCCATGTTGTGACACGGACAAGAGAGAAATGGCCTCCCACAATCTCGCCCCTTGCCATCTAAGGCAGGTTGGAGAGCTGGCCCTGGGGTCATGGGAGCGGGAGAGGTGGCCATGTCCCAGTTCTGCAATACTCAGGAAAGCGGGCCCTGTATCTTCCCTGGGCAGCAGGGTAGAAGTGGCCCTGGTTGCCTGAGTTGCTGGTGAGCTGGCTCCGAGGGCATGGAAGCGGGAGAGCTGGCAGGCTGATCAGCTCAGATACCTCTCAAGCCCAGATCAAGAGTTTTGAATCAGCCCACCTCAACATCTACCCCATCAATGAACTGCTGGGGTGCCTGAAGTGGTCGGTCCTACAGATCCCAAACCACAGGATCTCCATGACATGGGGCAACATCTGGATATCTGAGAGGAGTCGCAGGGAGTTTTCTGTACTGATAAAGTAGCAGAAGCCAGAGGCCTCGTACTAGACCGATGAGTCACTGCAATGAACATTTGCAAGCCAAGAAGTGTGGACAAAAGGGTGTACTATGGGACACCCTGTGACACACTACAGCTTCTACAAAGAAATTTTTTTCTCTGTTGGGGAGGGGGGAGGTTGCAAGGGTAAAGGGTGGGAATGAGGGGAGAGAGATGAGTGGGATTGGGGTGCATGATGTAAAACTCACAAAGAACCAATCAAAAATTTTTAAAAATTAATTTATAATGTTAACTTCAATACAGTTCATTTAACTTAAGCAACTCAAATGCGTAAATGAGAAGCGGTACCTGTGCAGAAACTCAGGCATGCAACAGTTATTTTTAGATCATTAGAGGTTAGTGTTCAGCGCTTTGTATTTTCCTTAACCTTGAGAAATATATCACAGTAAAGAACACTTTTTTCGTCTTTGGTGAAGTATAGAGCAAAATTATGTAAAATCGTTTCACATGTATTCATTACCATTGGAAAGTAACTGTAAAATATTGTCTTTTTAACCTTCGCTCACCTCAGAGTATCAGTCGGACTGGTGCCTAGAGTGGTGTAGTTCTCCACATACACACTGAGTGACATGGGGAAGGCTGGAACTTCTGGTTACTTTCAGAGCTGGGATTGTAGCCATTATGCATCACGTGCGGTACAGACCTTTCCCTCTGCACCCCACCTTTCTGGGATGGCCTCCGTGGCTAGGACAGTGGCACATGAGAGAGGACACTACTTCATCCTGAGGAACCTTCAATGGGGAGTTACATCTTCTCTGCCTCACTGTCTTGTGCATAAAGGAGGGTAGGTACTGAGGATGAGGATGAGGATGAGGATGAGGATGAGGATGGAGACACTGATGAAGGGGAAACTGATATCTGCCTTCCTTGAAACAACCTCAGTGAGTTGATCTACAGGCACCACTTGGAATAATGACTGGGCACAAGCTAGAACCTGTGATGATTCTGAAGCTGATTAGTGAGCTTGAAGCTGATTAGTGAGGACCTGGCATAGGGTCCCATCAATTATACAGAAATGAGAAAGTTTCTTCGCTTCCTTGAGCCTCTGTCTTCCACAATATTTGCAATGTAGCACTTGTAGTGTAGATCTATGCTGACTGGTGAGCTTGTCTGTGTAAATTCCTGACAATAACCCCAGAACAATGGGGATTTCCCTATCCATTGGCAAGGACTTACTTGAGTTTTCTTCCTGCTGGTCTCTTCAAGTTCTTCAGCTCTGGCCTCTCCTGTGAAGCAAATATGGTGCATGCTAAACTGGGCCTTTGCCTCCATTTATAGCAATTTTAAGCAGGGAAGTTTAAGATGAGAAATGACAAGAGTTCTATAGGGTAGATAAAAGCCCTGATGATCTACAGCTTCATTTTACCGTAGAAGCATTGAAGCTCAATGAAAGGAAGAAACGTTCTCAGTTTCACGGGATTAGTTGGATCCCAATCCAAGTTCTTACTACTCAGTTCTGGGCTCTTAATGAGAACACTCATGCCTGTGTTTACTTGTCCATCCATTATTCCAGTTGGTGCTTGGAGATAAACTCATTGAGGGCTTCCCAGCATCCTAGAAAGGTGGATGCCATCCTCATCCTCATTATCTTTCTTATCCTCCTTATTTTGACCACCACCACCACCACCACCACCTCCATCATCTACATCACTGCCACCTACCCCCTTTTTTTTTTTTCAAAAATAGGACAACAAGGCAGAGGAAATTTAAATAATCACTTGAGGTCCCTTGGGAGTAAAAGGCTAAAGTGGAAAGGTTCCCAGACCCACATATGATTTCACAGTGCACAGAGCTTATTGCTCAATACGTGGGCCCATTGTTAGTGCATGGTGCTCTGTATGTGTTCGCTAAAGATCCCGATGGTCCTATTTCGTCCAGGCTGTGTAGCAGAGCATCATAGAGACCACATGGCTCAAACAAGGGGTTATTTCTTTGACAGTTCTGGATGCTGGAGGTCAGGATCAGAAATCAAGGCGGCCCATGGTCAAGGGAGGGGTGAGGGATCTACCTGGTTGGCAGATAGATGGCAGCCTTCCCATGGTGTGCTCACATGGAAAAGGAATGGAGGGGGTAGAAGGGAGAGAGGGAGGGAGCAAGCTGTTTCTAAAGGTAAAGACTACTTAGAAGCATACGTTTGGCAGTGACCTGCTAGAGTGGGTGCTTATGACAACAGGCTTTCATACTCCCTCCTTTTCCCAATCTCGCTGGAACTATAAGCCATGCCCTCTGAGGCAGCCTGTGTGTTTTATGTATGTGTGTGCTATACGTGATGTGCTATGTGCACTTGTATGTGCTTTGCGTATGCCTGTGTGCGTGTGTGTGCATGGTGTATATGAGCTATGTGTATGGGTATATGAGTTGGTGAGTGCCTGTGTATATGTGTATGCATTCGTATGCGCTAGGAGAGCTGAGTGAGCTGGACTCTATGTGGCTTCTTGAGGATGCTTCTTTGTTGTATTGTATAACTCTCCTCCAGGGCCTGGGGGCTAGAGGGAAACACTTGGGTCATCGCCCGTGTCTACTCTCTAACAGGGACCCGCTCTTCCTCATCAAGGAGATCTATGTGCTTCTGTATAATCTCCTTACTAGGGCACAAAGGACCCCATAGATAATGTTTCATTTTCCTCCAACCAACCCCTAGAAGGATACATTCTTATTTTCTACAATTGCAAAAATCTGATATTGACAAGGAAAGTTAATGCCAACTGGAACTCCCATAATGTTAGTCCCATCCTGCTATTTTTCATAGACCTGAGCAGTAATCTGACAGGACCTAAGTTCCTAATGGATATTTTGCAGGTCTCTAGCTCCCTGGTGTTTGTGATCCTTCAGTTTCTATAGGAAGAGGCTCAGCATGCCACCCCTCCCGTGACCTCCACTGAAATGGACCTGTCTGTCATTTTCTCTGCTCCTTCTGCCTGTGGCCTGACCTGGTTCTCCACCACGTCCCAGAACCTTGAGCACAAGCACGGCTTGTCAGGCTTGGCAGGGCTGACCCAGAGATGGTTTTCAAATGGAGTTAAGCAGCTCAGTCTGGCCATTGTGCCATCTTGCCCCGGGGAATGCCTGTCATATTTGTGTTACCATTGAGATGGTAACCGTGACAGTAAACATTGAATATGAAAGGAGCAATTTTAGAATAAGCAGTTTGTAAGGACCACAGCTTGGTGACATGCTCATTACTCACTAGGTATCTGTTTTTATTTTCTATCTGTATAGATTTGACCAATCTCAATTTTTTATAACAATGAATCCCAAGGTTTATTTTATTAGCCTATGTTTATTGGCCAGATGGTTTTGGTTCACACTAGTGGGTCTGGCAATGTTAGAGCACATGCCACACTAACATATGAAGTGAAGATTTCTTCAGTGTGGTGGGAAGCGCTTGCGCATCTCAGGGAAGAGCTGCTGCTGACAAATGGGATGCCGAGAGGCACCAGAGCAGAGCGTTTCCTTATAGTGAACGTGTAATCTAATTTCCCATTAGTCTCATGCTTTTTGAATTCTCTCAAGTCCTTCCATGTGAAACCCCGCTCAGAACTTGTGTTAAGTTATGGTGCTAGCATAGGAAGCCAGAACAATGAGCGATAACAACGTACAATGGTAAGGGCTAAATGGGGCCCAGCTGCTTTCATTATCTTTGCATGTACTCAGTTTGCCCTGGGGATCCTTCCAGCAGGGCTTTGCAGGGCTTTGGTAATACACAGATCATGCCAATGTGGCAACCAGATCCCTGTGAACACACTTTTGGGAGACATGATAAGAACCATCACAAAATATTGTAGATAGCTATGGGAAGAGAGGACATGTCCGTGTCAGAGGTTGGACAGTGGCCACTGTATGTGTGTGCCATCTGTATAGGCATATATGTGTGTGCTGTGTCTATGTATGTGCTGTGTGTGCATGCTGTATGTGTACTATATATGTGTGTGCTATCTTTGTATAGGGATATGTGTGTGTGTTGTGTCCATGTGTATGCTGTGTGTGCATGCTGTATGTGTACTATATGTGTGTATGTGTTATGTCTGTATAGGTATATGTCTGTGCTGTGTATATATGTATTACATGTTTGTTATATATGTGTATGATGTGTGTGCTGTATGTTTGTTATTTATATGTGTGCTGTGTGTTACACATTTGTATGTTGTGTGTGTTATGTATGTGTGTGTGGTGTGTACGTATGTCTGTGTTATATCTGTATAGATATATGCATATTCTATATGTATATGTATGTGATATATGTTTGTTATGTATTTATTTATGTGTTACATACTATGTCTGTGTGTGTTGTGTGTATGTGTGTGTGCTATGTGCATTATTTGTATGTGCTTTGTGTATGTGTGTGTGTACGTGTGTGCATGATGTTTATAAGCTATGTGTATATGAGTTTGGGTGTGCATCTGTGTATGCATTTGTATGTATATGCATGTGTGTATGTTGTCATGAACACAAACAATGTGTGTTAACATTGCTATGTTATTAAAACTTGATGGTGTTATAGATTGATATGACATTCTCCCCGAAGGCTCACATACTAAAGGTTTGATGTCCAGATGCTGTTTTGGGAGCCCCTGGAAGCCTTAACAACACAGAATCAAGCTCCTCTTAGGTCATGAAAGCAAGGCCCATGGCGGATTAGGAGTTTGTTACATGTAACATGTGACCATCCCTGGACAGACTAATAATTCTCCCATTGTGTAAGAGAATACACATTGGCATGTGGACTCTTTACTGCCTCGACCTTTGATGTTAAACAATTATCAGTCTCAATAAAGATTCTCCAAGTCTCTACCCAATCCCTGTTTTAAGATTCCCCCTCCCTCCGCCCCAGCCCATGAGATGAGCCAGGATAGGGTGGCATTCACCCCTTGGAGCCCTCCCATTGCTAGGGTTCATTCTTTTTTTTTTTTTGTTACGAAACCTCCTTTTCTCTGCTTGCTCCCTGTCCACACTTCCTTGTTATTTTGCACATGAGACAACAAATTCAGAAACTACTGGTTCACAGTGGTTTTGGCTGTTGAGTTTCCAGGGCTCTGCATACTCATAGAACCCTCCAGTTGGGAGGCAGGGCCTGGTTGAAGGCCCCGAGTTGCTAAGGATGGGTCCTTGGAGGACATTTCTTACCTCTGCTTTGTGTCTAACATGACTGGTGTAGCCTATGCCACATGCTTCCGCTTCTGTTGTGGTTTGCCTTGCCAAGGGCCAAGAATAAACATTACGGGCAGAAGCCTCTGAGACAATGGACCAAAACCAGCAACTCCTCCCTCCATGTCATTATGCTCTGATGTTTGCACAGCAATGAAAGTCTGATGACACACTTGGACACCATGACCATATTTTCTGAACCCTGATATTAGACCACGTGAGTTTCATCTGAATGAAACTGGCTGTGTAGTCATGAGTCCTAGGAAATGGCTGTTATCTCCTCCACTCTCATGTTCTTTCTCTCTTGTTTATACTGCCTGTGGGGGTGGAGATTGCATGTGTGCAGTCATTTTCAAAATTATCATAGACTGGTGTGGCTCAGGGACCCATGTGATGGCAGAACCAGAGAGCAGAAGTGTAAAGAATGTTCCAGTTCATGGTTGCCAGGGCTGGCTTATACAGTACGCATCCTATATGCAGCAGAAAGAACAGGCTCCTGCAAACTGCTTACCCCAGGGACACATGCACTTCCGAGAAAGTACAACTTAGCTGTGCAGTGGTCAGTATTTTATATCTCACTGTAACTAATTTCCTGTCAGCTTCCCGGTATAATTGAAATTCTATTACTCCAGTCCCCCTGCCACCTTGCTGCACTCACGATGAATGAGCGTGTGCTTGTGGGTGGTAAGCACACCCATGTACACATGCAGACACAAGGAGGATTTTGGATGTTCTGTTCTATCATTTTCATTTTCAACCTTCTCCCCTCCAGACAGTGTCTTCCATGGACCTGGAGCTAGGCTGGTGGCTAGAAAGCCCCAGTAGCTTCTTGTCTCCACCCCGATAGCCCTGGACTACAGGTGTGTGTGTGTGTCTGTCTGCGTGTGTATGTGTATACATGTGTATGCATGTGTATGTCTGTCTGTATGTGCATGTATGTGTATGTATGTGTGTGTATATATGTATATATACGTGTCCATGCCCAAGTTTTTATGGACTCTTATGCTTATTCATCAAGTGCTCTCACACATTGAGCTCTTTCCCCAACCCCCATATTATATTACTTTTAGTGTATAAATCACCTTGACTTAGTCTCATTTGCTGACCTAGGATAATAATGGCTAGAGTCCTCAGGGATGTCAAAGATGTAACAGGTTAGCTCAGCTTTTGCTCACTTTTACAGACAGATGTCTATGCCTTGTTTATTTTGCATATGTTTTCAGAGAATGTCTTATCCTAATGAGGATAAGATAATGTAGCATTGGTTTACATCAGGTTGACCCCTGGTGGGGATTGGCCACATGGGGTCAATGTCTTTTCTTGGATTTGGGTGCTTGACATGTGTTGAACCTGTTTTTCCTTCCTCATTTTATAAACACATCCAGGCTTAGCCAAAACAAAGGTCTCTGTGTATGTTCACTCAAGTTCCTGTATTCCTGGAAACATGTTGTGCTTTCCTGCCAGTCTCTACTCATATTCCTTTATGAGATTTGGTACTTTGTGGAATATTACTGTTTCCAGTTTAGCAGAAGGGAACTCTCAGTTCAGAAATGCCACATGACTTAGTGGAGGTCCAACAACTAATACAAAGCAAGTAGCTTTTCACCTCTGGGGTTCCCACTGTAAATTGGTATTCTTGAGGCTCAAGTTTGAGCTCTGAGCCAGGCTGGGCAGCATTTGGAGCTACACAGGCCTCCTGGAACTTGACAGTCACATCAAACAGATGTCACCTCTTTTGTTATTTCAGTAGTTCAGCCCCTGACATGGATCCTAGAAGTGGCAGGTGGTGTTTAAAATAATAAACAGTACCCAACATGGAAACAAATCTGCCTTTACAATATACACAGTAGTGAGGTTGTTATACGAGCATGCAAAGACAGCGAGCGCAGTTGAGTAAACTTAATCCTATGGAAATAAGAGCCCAATTGCCACCATAAGCCTGACCCTTAATGTGGTTCTTCTGATGGTGCCTGTCAGCAACTCTTCCGTTCTGCTGTGCTCTGTTCTGTGAGAGGAGGATGGCTTGGGTGGAGGACGGATCTCTGTGTGGTTTCCACACAAATGTGTCCTCATTGTAAGAACAGTGATTCCGCAGCCCATTTGAGGAACCTCTGCTGAAATCCCACATGTCTCTGTGTCTCTTCCAACCCAGTCTTTACGCAGGACATACAGTATACACTGATATTTATCTGTGCAAATATTGAGAAAGACAAAAAAAAAAAAAATTTAAAAAAAAAGGCCAAGAAGCATTTTAGGAAAGGTACAAGGCAGTTTCTGTTACAGGATCTACTAGATAAGGAACAGATTCCAACTGGAGAGAAAAAGAATCAGGCAAGTTGAGATGTTATCTGAGCTTCCAAGTTAGGTGAAAAAAAATGTTTTTCCATGTGAACTGCGCTAGAAAATAAGTATGGTCCTGTTTCCTTCCCAGAGCAGTTATAGCAGCATCGTATGCTCTGTTGTGTATGGAAACACACTGATAATTAAGATTCAAGCTTATCTTAATTTTCTTTGCTTTCACTTCCTTTATTTTTTTTTAAATAGGTCACCAGATTTTTGTCTTTGATGTATGAAATGAAGAAAATTAAGTTCTTTAAGCATTAAATGACACAAAGACAATATACCTGTGGTGAGATAGGTCTTTCTCAATTACCTGCTGGAAGTAATTAGGTGGCCACATTGACTGGAAAAGGATATGATCAACTGGGAGTTGTTTGTGTTGCATAATGGGTCACAGAAAGACTGAGGGAGTAGCAGACTTGGATGCTTCTGATACTGAGACATACTGAGAATCTCAGACATAGGCATTCTTGAGTGGATTATAATGCCTGAGTGATGGTTAGCTTTCACTGTCAACCTGGCAACCTAGAATTATCTGGAAGTCTCAGTTACAACTGTGGGCATGTCTATAGGTCTTAAATTCATTGGCGTGGGATGGCCCAGCCAACTGTGGGTGGTACCATTCCCTAGGCAGGGGTTTCTTGAACTACATGAGCTGACTAGTAAGTAAGCAAACAAGTGAACATGCATGCATTCATTTCTCTCTATTCTTGATTATGGATGTCATGTGATCAGCTGTTTGAAGTTCCAGGGTTGACTTTCCCACAGGATTGACTTTCCCACACCTGAAACTGTAGGAATAAATACGGTCCTTCCTCCTCTAAGTTGTTTTTTGTAACAGCAACAGGAATGAATGTAGGCCTGCTGGCCTGCTGTTTTGCTATGATTGGCTGAAGTTGTGTTATGCACACAGGCATGTATGTTCATGACATTACTAAGCAGGAGGTCTTCAGGAAGACCAGAGCATGAGGCCTTGCAAAGGCATATAAAACACACAGATATGTCATAGATTAAACACATTGCACAGCATACCAGTGGCAGATGAGGAAAGATAAGGAAATTGGCTAATGATGGGCAGCAACTGGCTGTCAGGGTAGCAACTCATGTGCATAACTTCTCCTGGTATGCGTAATGTGGCACTGATTTCTGCTTCTCTGGGGCTCATTCAAACATCTAGAAAGTGAAGTACCAGTGAGCTGGAACATCTTCCTTCAGCAGATTTTTAATCAAATTGTTCCTGACTGCCACTGTCACGTGGATTGTCTAACTTGGCAAACAGCGCAGCTGCCTGTAGGACGTAGGTCTTATCTGTTATTTTTGCACCCTGTTTTGATTTAGGCCTAGGTTGGTTACCATATTGGGTGAAGACAAGCCCCTAGAAAAGTATATCTTTTTATGTGTATGTGTATGCCTCATAGGGAGGGAGTTCATCTGATGGTGTAGCTGACTCTGCAGACACTGCAGGCTTCTACATAAGGGGTGGATGGATTAGAAGCCACTTCCTGTTCCTAAGCAGGGAACTTGTACTGCCAAGTTGCCTAGCTAGAAAAATCACCCTATAGTTATTCATTCTTTTAACTTATGATTATGTGTGTGAAAAGTATTAAATATATATATATATATATACACACATATATATATACATACGTATGTGTGTTTATGTGTGTGTGTTTGTTCATTCTCACACACGTATATATTGATAATTTTATGCATTTATATAATTTATTTTGATCAAACCCACTCCCAGTCCTTCCCCTTCAGCTCTTCCTCGATCTTTGCCATCTGATCTCCCAAGAAAACTTTTATTTAATTAAGAGTTTGCCTGATGTTGCTGGTATATGCACAAATTTAGGGACATCCCCTGGAACATGGGCAGCCTCTTAGAGGCCCCAATCCTGAAGAAAACTCTCTTGATCCCAGGAGCCACCCAAAGCCAATAGCTCTTCAGCCAGGGGTAGGTAGGTGTTGAGAGCTCCTTCCCCATCCATGTTGGGATTTGAGCTGGCTTGACTTTGTTCAGGTTTTGAGCATGAAGCCATAGCTGGTATGATCTTCTGCGTGCAATGGTTCTGTTATGTCCAGGCAACACTGTGTGACACCAGTCTTAACTGAGACCTTGCATGACTCCAGGGATTCACCTAATTGGATGGCAAGGGAATGAAGAAACAACACAGACACAGAAGAGCTGGCATGGGGTAGATTGGGCTCTCCGATGGAGAAGCCTCAGCATCCAGAAGCTCAGTGTGTTTATTATATAGGGAGGTGGCTTGTTGCACACAGTTGAATGGCAGGTTTAGCTAATCATGGGTGGATCAGTGTGTAGGGGAGTAGTGTAGCAGGGATGCTACACACACTGCCAACATGCACTCAATCCAGAGGAGTCTTTGCTATCCTTCTGAGGCTTACCTGGGGAAGGCCTTGCCATTCCCATGATGCTGAAACTTTGGTCCTTATCATGGCTGTGGCCATATCAGCAAAATGCATTCACACGGGACTTTGTTTACAGTAAATGTGCAAAGCATATTTACTGAAGGTATCCCTGGCTCTTCACAGTCCTTTGAAAACCCTAACCCTTACAGTCTTCCCACCTGTTCTCTGCTGGTGAACCCTGAACCTCTAAGGGTCAGGTATGACAGACTGTCTTTGAGTGTTCAACTAGATGTGCCTTCTAGATGGAATTATGTGTTGTTTTTCACATGTCCAGAATCTTAGAGCCACTGTAAAATGATAGTGGCTAGGGAAGATGATATGAAACCCCTGGTTAAAAGTGGGAGTGGAAATCAGATAGATATAGAATTTAATTTTCTGTTTTATAAGCTCATTTGCTTATTATTTAAAAAATACTACCTCTTTTTCTTTCTCTCTCTCTCCCTCTCCCTCTCCCTTCCCACCCCTCTGTGTGTGTGTGTGTGTGTGTGTGTGTGTGTGTGTGTGTGTGTGTGTCTGTTAGCTGGGGTACAACACGACACACAAGAGCAACTTTTGAGAATCATTTTTTCCCCTTCTACCATGTGGGTCTCAAGAATTAAACTCAAGTCATCAAGCTTGGTGGCAAGCATCAGTGCCCACCGGTACATTTCACTGTATGTGTTTTTTTTTTTTTTACTTTTATTTATTTATTTTTTAAAGCCCCAGAAGATTGCCCCATTTCTAATGGTGTATAAAGACATGTTTTCCCCAGGCAGATTAGTAGCTGGGATGGTGATGGATGGTAAGTCCAGATTTCTTATGTGCCCTGGCCTTCTTTCAGCTTTGGACTGTAGAACCACAGTCTGACTTACTATTATTACCTGCTTTCTGGTGCCTTCTATTCTTCTGCCATGGAATGGTTGGGAGATGGTCTTGTCATTCTTTTCTGAGTCCCAAACATCAGGAGATGGAAACAAGCTCTCCCCTGATTGGAATCCTTACACATTTTCAGGCCTTGACTTGAAAAACATTAACAATAAAATATACTTTTACTCATGTTTAAATTTTCTGATATTGTTAATTATTTTTGTGCCATTTATTATGCTAAATTAAAGAAAAATATATTTAAGGAATCCCAGGATTATTCCACTGCTAGGCTGAGTCTAACTTAAGGGAATAACAAAACATCAAACCAAACAAATCGCCAGCCAGTGTCTCCAGAATGATACTTGTGCAAATTTCTCAAACATGTTTTTAAAAATATTTTTTTTTGGTTCCAGTTATGCATATAAGAAGAATATTAGTCATTGAGAGGTGGTAACTATCCTGGAAGATATTTTATTCGATGAGTACATGGTCAGAGGTGACAGATACCACACAGCTTAACTAGAAAAGACCTATCTCTACTCGTGATATTGTGATGGGACATGTGGCATTGGTGATGAGTCTCAGGTGCAGCTTGATCCAGGAGCTCAAACACATCCTTGGCCCCAAGGCTCTCCCTGTTTTTTGCCTTGGCTGTTTCTTTCATGTTGTCTCATTCCATATGTTATCCCACGATAGGAAAGACGACTCTGATGCTGAGAGCCACATGCTTGTTCCAAAAGACGGAGAAAGCTGGTCCCTCTTCCAGAGTCCACACAGTGAATTACAAAAGATTCTTGCTCCCTCTGCTAAAGTCATGTGTTCATTCCTGCCATGGGGATAAAGCACCATGGGACTTGCTTATATCCTGTGCCCATCATGCTAGGAGATGTTTTGAACATAAACATGAGGGTGTGGAGGGATGCTTTTATCAATGGAGTCACTGATGGTCAAACCATGACCACACCCACTATGGAAAGTCATTCCATAGGTTGCAATAAGTCTGTTTCTCTTGGGGAGACAGTTTAAGTGTAGGGAACACAGTCATTTGATGGTTAAACATCAGAGGACTTGCTTATTTTCAGTTCTAGCTGTTCTCTTGAAAGTACAGTGAGTATGGATTGAGTGTGCAATGTCCCACATAGGTTCATGTGGGTGAACATTTGGTCCCTAGCTAGTGACACTATTTTGTAAGGTTGTGAAATGTTTAAGAGGTGGAGCTTTTCTGGAAAAAGTGAACTTCTGGGGGAGGACCTCGATGCTTTACAGCTTGGCCCGACTACCCGTTCTTTTTGTGCTTCCTGACAGTGTCCACTCCAGCATCTGCTCCATCAATGAGTTGATGGAGCATGTGAAGGAGCTGCTTCTGCAGAACCAGGAGGGCATTACTGAGTGGGAACCATCCTAGGGCCACTGGTCAATTCCCAGCACGGAACCCTTGTGGCCACAGCCTACACTGCTTCTACACTGAGACATGGATACTGTAAGGCAATGGTGCTAACTGCAAACTACAAGCACAAAGGTGGAGGAGCCTGGTAAGCCTTGTGTCAGCCAACAACATTGAGGGCAGGGAGGTGTATAGCAGCCTGGAACTTGCATGGAACCTTCTCCTGATTTCTCTGTCTAGCTGCATGCATGATCACCATGACTCTGGGCCACAGTAGGATATCTGAGACAAATCTCAGCGATGGTCCAGTATTTATGGTTTGTCAGAAACAGAAACCTTGAAGCAGACCAATGACTCATTGCAATGAATATTTGCCTGTAAAGCTGTTTTGGGCTAAAAAAAAAATACTGTAGGACACACTGTAGTTTCCAATGCTACTACAAAGGACAAAGATGTGATGGAGAGGTGGGAAAGATTGAGGAATGGAGCGAGCGTGTATGCTGGAGGTGGAACTAGAGATGTGACAGCACTGACAGGTGAGAATGAAGGCTGTGGTTGATGGAGGTGCATGGTGTTGCCCAGTAGGGTCAGCAAGGTGGTGTGTGGCAGCCTGGAGTTTACAAAGACTCAGATTCCAAACAAGATGCTCAGCTGCATGATCATGCTGGCTCTGAACAATGACAAAATAGAGAATAATTCCTTTTCTGGATTGGACCTCCTCAGACATCCTCCATGGTCAGTACTTTCCCTGGAGGCCATATTAGCATCTGTAGTCTGTGCTGCTTCCCCAGGTCATGATAAAGTCTGAGGTCCTTGTGGATGTTAGTGGTCTATGTCACGGCCTGAAGCCATGTTGATGTCTGTGGTTCCTCTTCCACTGGGGGCTATATCTGGGTCCATGGTCCTGATGTGGCTGGGGGACATGTTGATATTTGTGGCCTGTGTTACCACCTATGGCTGTGGAGATGTCAGTGGTCTATGTTGCCACCTGAGCCCATGTTGATATCTATGGTGTGTTTGTAGTCTGTGCTGCCACCTGAGGCCATGTTGATGTCCATGGACTCTGCTGCTGCTGAAGGATATGATGGTGTCTGTGGTCCCTGTTACCCCAAAGGCCATGTTGATGTATATGGCCTGTGCTACTGCTGAAGGCTATGATGATGTCCAAGGCCCATGCTTTGGGAGAGGATCAAGTTGATGTTCATGGTCTGTACTGCTACCAGAGACCATGAGGAGTTCCTTGGCACATGGTGATGTGGGAGACCACGTGGATGTTCATGATTAGTGCTGTCACCAGAAACCATGTAGAAGCGCATGATCTCTGCTCCCACTGATGTAAAGGGCAAGGAAGATACTTTTGCAGGGGTATCACTGACTGTAGACATGCAGTTGAGAAAGAGGAACACAGAAGTCTTCTGTGACCATCACTACTTCCAACCTAATCCCATCCCTAAAGTAACAGCCTAAAAGGGAAGCTATCAAAGAGATCTCTTAAAAATTGTGATAAGGATGTTGAACTGTAGTTCTCTATAACTGATGGCTTCTTGTGGGGGAAAAATACTCAGTTTTCTTTAAGGGGATGGCCATTGGGAGTTTGACCATGCTCCACACTATATGGAAAACAGGAATTGGACTCTTCGTTCCTTCCTACCTTCATTCCTTCCTTCGTTCCTTCCTTCGCTTCTTTCTTTCTTTCTTTCTTTCTTTCTTTCTTTCTTTCTTTCTTTCTTTCT